>JAXGGA010009233.1:0-52425 GCA_038373865.1 Uloborus plumipes | reverse complement strand
GCTCTTATTATTATTTGTTTGTTTATTTCATTTATTTTTTTTTCGTCTGTGTGTGTATGTGCTTGGAATGTCTGGAAGGAAAAAAATTAATTATATTCTGCGCATAATTATGTACTGTTTATATAAAAAAACAATTATAATTTGAAAAAATAAATATTTAAAAAAATAAAATAAAAAAGAAGGTTGAGAAAAATTTTGAGGGGGGAAATTGCGCCATTGAGCTTGGGGGGGGGGGATGGGCACCCCTGTATGTGATGATAAAATATTCAATGGATGCAGAAATACTGCAGGCGAATCAGCAGGGTGTTTTGACAGCCTCATATCACCAAGTTAGTAGTGAGAAAACTCGATGGGGGCAAGTGAACCTAAGTCAGATTTCAGACTATATTTTGCCACTAAACCTGCATCAAGTTAGTACATAACCTGTGTGTGGTGACGTAGAAACGAAGTAATTAATAGTGATAGTTAAAATTTCAAAATTTAGAAGCTAAATTTTCCATCAGATACACTGTATTAATTTAGACTGCAAAAACAACCCAGTGAGAAATTTTGTGCGTGTTTTACACTTTTTCAGAATAAATCGGTTAAAATTACTATTACGTAATGCTTCGACTTTCTTCGAGTGAGCGATAACATGTCTAAGAAATTCTATGTCATGGTTCACTCAGAGGAAACTTGTCTTAACAAATTCGCCTCAATAATTACACAAAAGTAGAAAAGTGGTTGTGTAAACGATAATTCGATGTTCGATAGTGGCATATTAGGAGCAAAAGCACATATTTAAAATTCCAAATTAGAAAACTTGCTTTCGAACTTCAGTTAAGACACCATAAATTTGGATTGCAAAAACCACTCCGGAAAGCAATCTGTTTGCGAATATTGTATTTGAGGAAAATCTTTTTCACCTATTCCATAAAACATTAATGCCTTTCCCCCGCTTTTTTTATGTTCACAGTTCAGCGACATGCTTAAGAAATACAGCGAAATCCAGTTACAACGATTACCAATACAGCGAAATATCCGTTTCAATGAAATAAATGTTCAACCCGATTTTATTTCCATTACTTTGTTTGAATTTCATTGCAACGAAATTCCCGTTACGGCAAATGAAATTTTCGGTCCCTTGAAACTCTTTATTAATGGATTTCATTGTATAACTTTGAGGAGGGAGGGAGAAACAGGTCTTCACTGCTTTCAAAAAACCAAATAGAATAATAAGAATGGACTAATTACTCAACTCTGCAGCTTTAACAAACAAACGGCAATTTAATGCATCTAAAAAATAAAATTTTCCAAAAGTCAAATGATTCACTATGTAATTGCTTAGTACTACAGCTTTTGCGTTTAGAAAAAGAGCCATGAAATAATTTAAAATTAGAACTCATAACCACTTAAAATGGTTGATTTACGGTACCTTACTTCTAAACAAAGCCTCTAATTACCTATAACAAAGTACGAATAGCAAAGCTAGTATCACCGACTTTAAATTACACATACCTAGAAATGCATTAAGTACATCGTAGGAAGAAACATATTTGAAAACTCATTTGCTTAATAAAAACTTTTATTTTAAAGATAATCATATTCATTTGAAATTTGCAGACATTGTAAAGATAGAATTTTTCTATGACAAATAACATTAAATACAGGTTGCAAAGCAGATCAGTCAAAATAAGCATTGACATTAACGTATGAAAGTATTTTTAATCTCCTATATTTAACGATATTTTTGTCTATTTAGCAATAGATGTGTATGAAAGTGCAACACTTCTATAGTTGAATCTAAAAAACTCCAATTTTCACTTAAGAGTCGAAAAATTGCCTGCTCTACAAAAAGCAAATCAGTGCAATCGCACGATTAAAACCAGTGCGAAATCAAGAGAAGTTGTTACTGCACAAGCAATAAGCAAAAAATCCATTGGGAAAACATATTTTAGTTTTCAACTTAAATGTAATTAATATCAATAAAGGTTAACAAAACTGATTTCAATATAGCAATTCAACAGTTAAGTAGATTAATCTTGAGCTCATTTTGTGGAAAACATATTCACCATGAAGATCCATATTCAGCAGAAGATAATTCAATCCTCATCATAATACGTCTGCAAGTTGCCTGCTCCGTACTTTGCCATTACGGCGTTCCTCAACAAGCCAATATCGACGTCATCGAAGCTCCTGTTGCTCCTCAAAAACATTTTAGAAGCATCTTTAAAGAAGTCCCCTTCCATGAATTTGGCGAGGAGATTCCTGGAGAGACCCACGTATTCCTCGATGCCTCTCTGGAAGAAGAAATGGGCGGCACTCACGATGCAAGCGCAAGCCACAAGGTGGCGGTGGTCCCCTGGTACCTTGAGCAAGGCGTTCAGAATCATGTCGACCATCATGTCGTCGAAGAGTTTCCTGTCCACCCTCGTGGGGGCATGGAGCCTGAGGTGCTTGTGGATGACATTCCTGTAGATCAGCGCTGCCGCGACGATCTGCCGGAAGAAGGGTGCATTGCACTCCTTGGTCTTGCTCGTCAGAGGGATTTCGCACTCGATGAAGGAGAGCCGCATTATGGCGTAGTTGAGGATGTCGGTGGCCAGCGGGAGGGCATTGCATTTTTCTGTTGTGCTAATGAAGATGGGCAGCAGTTGCTCCTTCAGAGACTCTGCTTCTCTCAAAGAATTCTCATTTCGAGAAACTTCATTATCGCTGGTGGCTCGTATGAATTCGATCAAGCGATAAACGAATCCTATTTGTTGCTCTGACATTGTGCTGCTGACTGCGAGACTGCTAGCTTACCCAACGTCAGAGACACGGTACGATCGAAAGAACTAACGCCACCGTTGAACTGCTCTTTTTATGCACATCATGCTTGTTGCCAATTTTGTGAAACAAAATTACTGTCTGATCTTCTTATGTAAAACATTCCGCGCATTTACGCATGCGTCAGGTTTGTTCTGATCTTACTAAAATAGGGGTGTTAGGTAAAATAAGGGGTTCACGGTGGCCTAGAGGTAGATATTCTCCTCGTAAGCAAGTGGTCGAGGGGTTCGAGTCCCGCCTTGCCCATGGTTGTTATTTCAACCTCTCTGTGCCGTAAATCTGTCCTGTGTTTGTCAGGAGGGCAGGCGCATAGTACACAGTCCTCATGTACGTTGAAACCCATGGCTTCTGTATTAAAATAAAAAAGTAAGATAAAAACAAGGGGAAGAATAATAAGAAGCATTTTGAACCGTATCAAAGAACGTGGAACGATGCTAATTTCAAATACATCAGTTGAATAAGTCAAAAGGATATAGCAAATGCAAGTTTAAACTAAAAACTTCGGAAAGTTATCGCCCACAACCCATCTATCTTTTTTTCGTGGGAAACTTCGCAAGTGCTAGGCTCGGTTTTTAAGGACAGACAGTACTTCGGAGTGGCAATGAAAGTGATATAGGTTGTTGTTGTTGCTGTGATGTGCCAGCTAGGCTGGCAATTTGGAACAAGCTACTTCGCTTTTCTAACTGCTCTATAATTTGGTGTGAAGTCCAACATCCACAGTATACACATACCATAAGGGCTTGGGGGGGGGGGGGTATAGGGTAGGCAGGGTGTTCTGGGTAGGCGATCATTCACATCACAACAATACATTCATACGCAGAAAGGACAAGAGAGAGAGAAAGTACATCCGAGCCGGGATTCGAACCAAGAACCTCCCCATCCGGGTCAGACTTCGATGACCACTAGATATAAAGGAGCCGGCGCGTGAAAAAGGTGATCGTGATCGTTAAATTTGTTTGTTTCTTTATTTCAAACCAAATCAGCTTCACACGCATAGAGGACTGCGTGATGCCAGGCACCTTTCCTCCGGAAAAACGCAGGAAAGATTAAACAATAAATGTAAAGGGGAAAATACCTAAGCCAATGTGGGAATCGAACCCACGGCCTCTGGCTTAGAATATGCAGCTTTTTCCACAAAGCCCCCTGGTGAGTATTGAAACATTTAGGAAGTGGTAGGTCATGTTCGATTAGAGTTAGTTTACTGAATTGAAAATGAAATTGCAGATTTTTTTTCTTTGACGTGTATGTGTATGTGTGTACTGTCTGTCCGGAAGTCACTCGCGAACTTTCCCACTTAAAAAAGGGGTGATGGGTTGTGAGTGGGAACTTTCCGAAGTTTTTAAATTTAAAATTTGCGTTTGCTATCATTTTGACATATTCAACTAAACTGTCTGTTTGAAATTAGCATCGTTCTACGCTGTTTGATATGGCTCAAAATACTTCTTATTATTCTTCCCCTTATTGTTATGTTACCTATCACCCCTATTTTGTTAAGATCGGAGAAGACCTGACGCTTGACGCATGCGTAAATACGCAGAAGGTTTTACCTAAGAAAATCGAACAGGAATCTGTATAGCTGTCTGTGGACCTCTAGCGTGGACGTAGCGTTGAAGAAGGAAAAATTGTTCGAAAAGAGAGTTGATCGAGAGGTTTTACCTAGGTTGCGTCTTTGGACGACGTAGTTAACAAAAATATTAATTAAAAACCTTCATAACGTTATCACGGTTTTTGTAGAGAAAACATACTTGAACGTTTAAAAAAATTGTACGGAAAGAAATAGAAATTTTTTTCTATGTCTGCCAGAATGTGTTTGGAACTTCTGTGTAAAACAAAACTAGAATTATAATATTTTTTTCCGCAGATTTGAAATACTACCGGGCTTTCTTTATTCATAAACCGATGTCATTGTTGGCCGACAAGGAAAGAAAGCTGAATGATTTAAAATTTTTATATGTTGATGACCAATTTCTATTTGTTAACAATTAAAATACTTGTCATTGATGTCAGTATAAGGCTTTAAAGGATTTTCAATGTTCCCTCTTGGTGCTGATTTTGCGACTAACAAATTTTACTATACTAACCTGCAACGTTTCTTGACAACAACATCGTGACGTCAGCGTGACGTTAGCCTATGAAAAACGAGCTATATAAAACGTCACAGCCTACTCTGCGAATTAGAGGAGATCGCTAACTGCCTGTGAGCTCTTATTGGCTCCGCCCGTAGTGACGTTCAGTGTCAAGTTAAGTTGCAGCCTAGTTTTTTTTTTTTATAGCACGGATTATCGTTAATTTTTCTTGTTTCCGATGTCCTCTCGAAAACAATTAAATATACAGTGCGATCCCGATTATCCGCGGAATTGGGTGTCACGGGTATCGCGGATAAAGAAAATCGCGGATAATCCGAAAAAAGCATGATAAGGGCAGTAGCGTAGCTAGGGAGCCCATCGCCCGTGGCGAACTTGAAAAATTGCGCTCCCCCCAGAGGTCACTCTAATGGGAGGTTATTGTGACCTCTCAAAATGTTCTTACTCCAAAAATGTTTATTTATTTATTCGAAAAATTTGCAGATTATGTTGAAACCGGTTTTTTTCTTTTTTCTTTTTTTCAGCATTTTTAACGATGCTCAGTGTTTCCAATCATGTTATGTGTGCATGATATGTCTGCTTGTTCGTATTGTTGCGTACAATTTAAGTTTTATTTTTTACAAGTTTTTTGTTCAATTTGAGAATTTTTGTCTTTCCAACAATTTTAGTTCGGGGCATTCCTAACTTTCCCCATCATTTCATATAAATTGAAAAAAAAAATAATAATTCTTGCAATCCGTTATTGAACTATTGTGTTTTTTTTTTTTTTTGCCATACACAACAGCTTTTATTTTAAATAGAATTTGATTTAGAACACTAGAAGAATGTATAAAAAAAACAAAATTTGTGCATTTTAAATAAAAATCAAAGCATTGATTCTATTGTAATTAGTAAATCAATGAAAATATAAAAAGCATAATTAATCTGAAATTGGCTTAGAGGCAAAATAAAAGTTCGCTATTCTAGGCCTCCGATTATTTTTTATGAATAAATACTCTTCATTCTAAGTATTTAAAATGTTCCAGAGATCAGCCGTTATTTAATACTAATATTATCTATGAGGGGAATTTGGAGAAGCAAATGTTCCCTCCCTTGCTTTAAGAAAGTACCAGATGTATTTTCTTGATTTTTTTTTCTTTTTAAATTTTAAATACAACGTCTATACAAACATGGGACAACAATAGGGAAGGTATTGGCGGGTACCACAACGACGGTGCTCGAACTGAAAATGATTAAAAAAGCAGATTAGCACGTATATTTGTGTACTGTTTCAAAAAAGTGGCTCCCCCCCCTCCCTGAAGTAGCGTATAGTACACCCATCTTCCCTTAACATTCACTTAGCGTTTCCTTGTTCTGTAATGCATGAGAAACAATAGTTAATTTTTGTTTATTTTGACAATAAAAAGAGCACAAAACATATTGCACTGGCGTGATTACAAATCGAGCTCAATCCCTCCCAATAAAACTGAAACGGTAATGAGAGTATAAAGAACAAAGTTGTGCTATATATAGTTTAGAAGGGAGAGCACATCATTAAAGTACATATAAAATAGAAAAATTTCCAAAATGCGAAATCGAAACTCACTAAAAAAGATTGTATTTATAAATTTTTTTTTAACCTTCTAACCTTCTATACTGCGCCATCGAAGCACAAACAGCGTTTAAAAACGTTACTCGTTCAAAATCGCGAGCCGCTGTACTTGTGTTACTCATTTTTGGAATCTTCATTTATTATAAGCTCTTGGCACAAATCTTTAAAATCGCGAAATTTGCAATAGTCGTTTTTTTAGAAACCTCCCCCTTCCCGTTTTTCAGAAATGCATATTATTCTCTCGCTAGTTTTCACCACAGAAAAATTGTTACCTACAGAAGAGTTATTTTCGGTCATCATAAAATCGCATTCCAAAAATCTGCTTCCGAAATGTTTTCAACAAAACCTCGCCGATTTTTAAAATAGTAGAACGTTATTTCCGAAGTATAGTATATAATGATAAGTTGAACCGATATCGTGAAAGAAAAAAAACGGTTCTAAAGAAGTGGAGAGAAAAGGTTTGTTTCTATCTGTTTTAAGTGGATAAGACCGGCCGATTTCAGATCAGCCTATTATACAATACAGACTCCAGACCCCATATGAATAAATTCTATTCTGCCAGATAAATTTAAGCTAACATCAGTGTATCCAACCGAAATCAGATATTCAACTGAAATCAACCAAAACAAAGTTGCACATTTTGTATGTTTTTATCTTGCAGCGTGGGGGCTCAGTTTGCGCTGCTCGGGATGTCTATCAAATTTTCATTTTTTAGTCTGTTTGGACCTGACCAAAAAATTTTTTTTTTATCGATCAAAATGCCGCCCCCCTGGCTGCTGCGCCCGTGGCAAGAGCCACTCCTGCCAACCCCTAGCTACGCCACTGGATAAGGGGTAAAGAAGATAAAAATTGTCTTTTGCTTTTAAATAATTGCATCCCACTTAAAACGTGATATGTACAAACAGTGACAACACCATAAAAATTATTTGCATTTGAGGTTCTCGAGTACATAAAATCTATAAAGAAGTGGTAGTTACGATAACATCCAGGTAAAGTACTTTATTGGATGAAGTACACCGCACTCTTGGGTAAAAAATGTTACGAAAAAACAAAATTTAAATTCGTGCTTTTTCGAACAAATCTGTGTTTGTTTCTTTTCCGAGACCCTCACGTAGGGACGTCATTTTGAATTTTTCCACGGGGGGGGGGAAGGGTGCATACACAATGTAAAATGTACCAAAAAGTGGCAAAAACCACGCCCACTTATATGCCAATACATTGATTTCCCAAAGTCAGGGGGGCAATTGACCCCCCCCCTGCCCCCCTAAATGACGGGCCTGCCCTCGCGGATAATCGAGAGTTTACTGTATTTAAATTTAAAATGCGTTCTGATCAGAGTGATGTGCATTTTAATATGAGGCCGGCAATCAGGGTCGAGGGTTGCTCAAATTTTTAATTTAATCTAAGTACTTGCAATAAAATGCAAAGTGAGGGTTAATTTATTCATTCTTTTGTCTGCAATCGGACGTTCTTGCAGAGAGTGACAGAGATCATGAAAATGACGAGAAAAGTGAAGAGCACTCCTAGGTTGAGGATGTGGATGCGGTATCTCCGGCCCAGCGCCTTTTCTGTCACTTGAAGGCGGACGGTGCCCATTAGTCTCTTCTCATCCCAGCAGCTGAAACAGAAAAGAAGAATAATCCTAAATATAGTTTAAAAAAAAAAACTAAAAAATACGCTTTTAGAGTTAATCAAACTGAAAAGAGAAGATTTTCAAAACTATTGAATATCCGCTAAGTTTACATGCACTCATAACACATCAACATGTAGTATAGTTTGGCCTTTAGTATTAAATATATTACTTTTATATTTGTAGAGAACGTGAATTTTATCTTTTATTCAGAGCAACATACAAACAAACAAACAAACCCACACATGTGAAACTAATAAAAGCGTGTTAAAAATAGCACAAAAGAAAAGGAAAAAAAATAATAATTTGAATTTTTAACCAACTTCAACAAAAGAAGAGGTTGTACGATTTGACCGAGATCTTTTTTTTTTTAATGTATGTTCACCGATTACTCGAAGACGCCTGGACCGATATCAAACATTCTTTTTTTTGTTTGAAAGGATCTACCTTCCAGTTGTTCCCATGGTCTTACGGTCCAGGTTTGATAACGGGATCTTGCAGAAATCGAAGGAAATAGAAATGGTAATCACAGTAATCGTAATAATGACAATTTTTAAATGAAGGCTTACCTGGAAAACATAATGAAATTCATTTCTATGGTGTTTTTAACCGACTTCAACAAAGGAGGAGGTTATCAATTCAAAGCGTATGTTTTTTTTTTTTTGTTTGTTCGCACATAACATCAGATCTACTGAACCGATTTGGACGATTTTTTTTTCAATCGATAGGAGATGGTGTAACTTAGGTACCATGTACTCTAAGTATGACGACGAATATCGTTGTCGTTCGAACTGTTCACTAGAAAAAAAGTTATTATGGAAAACAGTAAATTTCATGTCATTTCCCCATTAAATGATTAAATTTTCAATCCATTGTTGCAAAAAATTTTTGCCTCCCAACAGCAATATTAATAGTAATCACGATGAAAAATTTGAACCAAGGCTTAACTAAATCTAACATGAAACTCATTAGCGGTAACGTACGTAGTATGTGTTAAAATCTTATGAACAACGAGAAACTAGAAGTGCTTTGAAATATAAATTAGTTGACAAACCGTTGATATTTAAATGGCTTTGATTAAGCTAGTACACAAATAAATACCACAGAATAACAAAGATTATTTTTTAGTGTCAATCGTTTATAATTTTAGACGCGTTGATAGTTTGTTCCTTTTTTTTTCAGTTTATTTTATGGAGCATTTACTTAAGAAAATTAGGTGAAGTTCCGAAATGGAAACATTACCTTATTTCATAAGTACACTTACACTAAAAAGAATAAAATAAAATAATTTTGGAAAAAAATATAACCGACTTCAGTTAGAAATTGCTCTAAAAAGTAAAAAATAATTGTTTTCTTTGAACACCATCAAAACTACTTTTAAACATAAGTTTTGAAGTCGGCGCAAAAACGATAGGTCAAATAATATTTAATCATATTTTGCCAACATTTTTCAGAGAAACCATTGAAAATTAAAAGCAGAATATTTGTACCATTACACGAATGTGTGGTAATGAATGAAATGTATGCGGATGCTTTTAAAGAACCTGGATCCATTAAAATGTATATAGTTGAATTATAGTTGCGTATGATTCTATACATTGTTTTTGCGCCGACTATGTTTAAAAGTAGTTTCGATGGTGTTCAAAGAAAACAATTATTTTTTTACTTTTTAGAGCAATTTCCAACTGAAGTCGGTTCTATTTTTTTCCAAAATTATTTTATTATTTTCATGTAATGCTGATAACAGATAACGGGCATTGTATATAGCAGCATTTCTATGACTAGATACTCGTATTACTTTGAAATATAAATTAGTTGAAAAACTGTTAATATTCAAATAACTTTGATTAAACTAGCACACTGACACTGATACCAGCACTGATACCAAAGAATCACAAAGATTAATTTTTAGTGTCAATCCTTTAAAATTTTCGCGTTGATAGTAGTTTCTTTTTTTAGAGTTTATTTTATGGCACAATTGCTTAAGAAAACTAGGTGAAATTTTGTTCTGGCAGCATAACTTTTTTTCTGAAGTTCTTTATACTAAGAAGAATGAAACAAAATATGTTTGGAAAAAAATCGAACCGACATCAGTAGGAAATTGTTCTAAAAAGGAAAAATAATTTCATTCTTTGAACACCATCGACGCTACTTTTAACTAAAAGTTTTGAAGTTCGACGCAGAAACGATTGGTAAAATAATGCTTAACCATATTATGCCAACATTTTTTAGAAAAATCATTCAAAATTACAAAGAAGAATCTTTGTACCGTTACACTAATACGTAGTTATGAATGCTATGTATGCAAATGCTATTGAAGAACTTGGATTCATTAAAATGTATATTTCCAATTGAATTGTAGTTACGTATGATTCTATCTATTGTTTTTGCACCGACTTCAAAACTTTTACTTGAAAATAGTGTCGGTGGTGTTCAAAGAAAAAAATATTTTTACTTTTTAGGTCAATTTCCAACTGAAGTCGGTACTATTATTATTTTTTTTTTCAAAAATGTTTTATGACACCTTAAATTCCAATTACGTTTTTCGCAATAACGAATTGCGATAGATGTGTGTATGTGTGTGTGTAGACTAGACGTGTGTTGGCATGTATCTGCGTGTATATGTGTAGGCGGTCATGTGTTACCAATTGTGTCTGTATTTTTTTTTTTTTTGGAAAGAGCTACTTTGTCCTTACTTCGAGTTCGCAAAAAAGATATTTTTGTCATTTCCAGCTCGTAAAAAAGAATGAAAAATTGCATTTTCCAAATGGATGATTATTTTGAGACTAGCATAGGCGGCTCGTGCAGGGGGCAAGTGGAGCGACTGCCCCCTAACTTTCAAAAGGAAAAGGGAATTGCCCCCTCACTTTTTCAGAATAAAAAACTAATGATCGATTGAAAGTCTTTTTTACTCAGTGGATTGATTTATTTTACGAAAGTAAAAACTGTAAATTCCAAAAAAAAAAGGACTTTTTTTTGGCTATTTCATAAGGGTAGAACCGCGACGGTCCCGGGTAGAACTTGGAATCGGAAGGCGTATCTCTAAGGTAGCCAATGGCCATCCGTCTTAATTTTTGAAGCCACTTCGCATTTTTTTAATTGGTCTTTTTATCAATAGTGTTAAAATCTATCTAACAAAATTCTTTAAAAAAGGCTTTAGATGTGGTGCCTCCTGCCCCCCCCCCCTTTTTAGTGCACCAGCCGCCTATGAGACAAGCGAATAGTGCGCAAAACCGTGAATGAGGGTAAATTAGAAGTTCGTAAAAATAAGTTAATGCTTCATCTAAGGAGATCGAGATCCTCTCATCCATCTTTCCGTGAAACTATTGGACAGTAGTGCAGTGTTTCTTTCAGGCATCTCTCGGGGGGGGGGGGGGGGGCACTGCCCTCCCGGAGAAAGTCAACTGCCCCCCGGGAGAAATCTCAGTTTTCACTACCACACATACACACAAAAGAAATAAATCAATAAAGTGAAAATAATCAATAAACAAACAAGTAAATATTAAACAAGTAAAAATAAATAAAAGCTTTAAAACATATATCGTATTTGTGTGTGGGGGGGGGGGGGGGTTACCAAAGGTGGCCTGCAATTGTATCTTAGGACATCAGTTTTAGAAAAATAACGGGAAAGAATTTGCGAACCTTATCCTTTTTCCATTGACATCAAAAAACGCCTACAGTTGCGCTTGTTTTGAAAGGGGGAGGGGAATTTCAATTTCAGAACACTTCCAGGGAAAGTCCTGAATTGCATTAATATTCATGTTATAAAAGAGAGTTTACAAATGCGTTTTTAGGACTTTGATTTTTAAAAATTCTAATTTTTCTCAAAGATGGTTTATGATGCGATTTTGGAAAATTATAGGAGACGGGAGTCCGTGGACCCTATCCTTTCCCTTATCGACCAAAAATGACTTGCAATTGCGATTCCAGGATTTCTATCTCAAAAATTTTAAAAGGTCCTAAACGCACCCCTTTCTCTGATGGCATCAAGAAGCACTAAAATTGTGTTTTAATGTTTCAATTTCAAAAACTTTTCCGGGGTAGAGTTCCGAACTCGAACCCTAATGTTATCAGAGACGGCTTACATTTTCCTTTACAGGACTTCAATTTCGGAAAAGTTCCAAAAGAGTTTCACAAACCACATTTATCTCCCCTATCTAATCAAACATAGCTTACAATTTCGCATTTAGAACTTAAATTTCGACTTCATTTTCTTGCAGAGAGTTTCAAAACCTGTCCCTTTCTCAACTTCATCACACGTACCAACAACTGCATTTTTAGGCCTTCAGTTTGCAAAAAAAAAAAATCTGGGGGAGATACCGTGATCCCCTCCCCCTAGTTATAGAGGCCTTACCTTGAATATCATCTCAGATGACCTACATGCGTATTTAGAGCTCCAATATCGAAATATTTTGAGGGTGGTGTCTTGAACTTCATCCCTTACCGAACGTCATCAGCAACCCTATACATTTGTGCATTACGGCTTCAAGTTGGGAATTTTTTTGGGGGAATGCCTCCGGATTCCCCGTAACGTTTTTACATATCAATCAAAATTTTGTTTTAAGAAAAAAAAGTTTTTGGAGTTTCAGTTTCGAAAAATTACCGGGCTGAAAACTAAGTTTTTTAAACATTTATCGCCTCTCCCATGGGAATGGTGGCCATGGAAATTTATTTAGGGAGGGGGTAAACCAATCATTAAGATAAATTTACCAATAGATGTTTCAAAATAGAAAAGTTTTTATTGCGAGTAAGAATTTTTTAAATTATTTCGGAGGGGAGAGAGGTTGTCAACATCCACTCCCTTTAATACGCCCTTGGCAAACAGCAGACCCAGCTTTGGTGGAGGTCACTGTCCAAAAAAGAGAGTGGCAGGGGGGTCAAAGTGAAATTTTAGGGATCAAGTGAAATTAGTGTTGACCAAATTTATCGTAATCCAGATAGCTTTTGTTTTTGGAGAAGGTAATTATAAGAAAGGAAGAGAGGAAGGCAAAACTACAATTTTAAATCTCAAATTTAGTGGGAGGGGGGCAAATTTATTGAAAAAAGTCCCCAAATTGCAGTTTTTGGCTATTTTTGCCCCCCGGCCCGCTGGATTCTCGCCTATCTTTGTGCCCCTCCGAATTCTCAAAGTGCACCCCCGGAGCAAAATGTCTGAAAGAAACACTGCAGTAGTGTGTTAGACATTATCGCCCTTTTTGACTTCTGAAAGCTAGTGCTGGACATCCGGACTCACCTGTAGACAGCAGAGTCGGAATATCGCAGTTGTCGAATGATGAGGTTGTTCGCGAGGTCAATCTTGACCCGTCCTTTCGTCCGGACATGAACCTTGCTCGGATTGATCACGGAGGACTCGTTGCGCCACACGAAGAATTTCCCTCCCGTGTTTCTGAAAAAGAGTTCTTAAATAAATCACGTTTGGTATAAAATTTTTCGCTACATTTGTGTATCGAAACAAACTAAATCCAATAGATTCACTCTTAATAGGTGGCAAGTATGGGAGGGCTGGCAGAACTGTAGCAACTACGCCCTCACTTCCAGAAGTACAGGGCCCTCGCCCTCGAATTTTTAGAAGTTAAAAACTAACGACGGATAACGAAGATGATTTTTTTACAGATTTGCTGGATTCATTTTCAGAAGTAGAAACTAAATTTTCACAATTCTCCATTAATAGGAATTTTACAATTAACCCAATCAATGTGTGCATTTAAAATGTATTAAAATTTGCAAAGTATAGTCAACCTAGTTGCTCAAAAACAGGATTAGACATTGCGTGAAAGCCAAACAATTGCTTCAAGACTTCAGAAGTCGATAATTAACGGTGTTAATTAACGGTAAAAGAAAGCTACGTCTGCTAGCTTCAGTTCTTTTGGTTTGCCAATCGCCCCATTGTTTCTAAATTGCTGTCCGTCCATTCCACAGAAAAACTCACCTTTTTGTTCAGAACGTGGCACTTCATAAATTTCATTGAAAATACTAATTTAAACGGGTAATAAACAAAATTTTGTTGCTAAGAAATCCTTAACATATGAATTTGTAAGCAAAAAGTTTTTGTTAATACACTGTTAAAACTACATGTTGCACAAGGCACTTTTAAGGGTGAAACGTTGTAGCACCAGCACCTTGTAGCAGACCCCTGAAGGGTGCCACTTGACTCCCTATGGCACCCTTGAAGATCCCATCTTTAGGGTGCCGTGGGTCATCCATGGAGTACCATAAGACTCCCATAGGGTGCCACAGGGAGCCAAATGGCCCCTTCATGGGTGCCATAGGGAGTCAAGTAGTACCCCTCAGAGAGTGCCGCTGGTGTTACAACGTTTCACCCTTAAAGGTGCCTTTTGCAACCTGTAGTTTTAACAGTGTATCCATTCGCATTTAAAATCATTATTTTTTAAATAAAATGTATCATCTGCCATGACAGCTACAAAATGGTAAACTTTTTCGTGCAATGGCCCTGTTACAGCTCGCAATTTTTTGCATGAATTTAAATTCGAAAGTTTACGCCGGGCAAGTCATCAGAATCGGCGACCCCTCTTCCCCGTAGAGTGTCCTGCGCTTGACCAGTTCGGGCAGTGAAGGCAAGGGCTGCTGCATCGAGTAGATGCCCTGGCTGTTGTCCACTGTGTCCAGCACCTTCCCGCTGGGATCTGTCACGACCACTATTCCGCTTTCAGAAGGACAAGGAATCTGCAGAGGGAGAGATTACAGGATTTGTAGTTAGCATTATAAGATTACAGTAGGTTGTCGAAAATCCGAACTAATCAGGACAGTAGGTAGTCCGGATTTTCAAATTGTTCGGATTTTCGAAAATAACCAGGAAAACATCCCTCCGAAAACAGTACATCACGAGATCAAATAAAGTGGAAATACGACGTGTATGAACGGGGGCCACGTGGGCCTAGAGGTAGAGTACTCTCCTTGTAAGCAAGTGGTCGCGGGTCCGAATCCCGCCTTGCCCATGGATGTTATTTCATCCTCTCTGTGCCGTAAATCTGTCCTGCGTTTGTCAGGAGGCAAAGCGCATAGCACGCAGTCCTCATGTATGGGGCCGTGGTGGCCCGATCGGTAAGGCATCGGACTCGTGTCCGGAGGGACCCGGGTTCGAAACCCAGCCGATCAAAGATCCACCGCCTTGATTAATGGTGGCTGGGAGGCGTTAAAAATGTCGTGGTCACAAAGTCCTCCAAGTGAAACGATACCTCTGGGGGTGCTGGGCCCTAGGGTTTGCTCGACCCTAGGTTCTGGTTCAAAATTAAGAACAGAGCGCTCTTCAGGGCCCTATCCCGGTTAAACCACGAAGCTGTGGTAGGTACGGGGGACCCTGGAGAGTGTGAAGTGAAGTCCTCATGTATGTTAAAGCTGATGGCTTCTGAAAAAAAAAAAAAAAAAAAAAAAAAAAAAAACGTGTATGAACGTAACATAGTATATTTCTAACTATCAGGCAGCCGAGTATAGCTTTAGAAAAATGAGAAATAATGGCTAATCTTTGAGAGTATTTATTTTTCTTGTGGGGTTCACTGAAAAGACGGAATGTTATTGGCAATGTTTTGGATTGGACTACCTTCAGAACACTATTTCAAAGGTAACCCAATTCAACTCAGTCAGTAACACTTCCCCATTTCATACCCCTAGAAGAAGTAAATACAGTTAAGGTCAAGCCTCGTCTTATCGGAACCACATTATGTAGAGTAAAGAGTTTTTCACCACCCAATTCAGCATACGAAGAAAATACCCAACTTACTTTGCAGAATCCAATCACGAACTCCGATTTTGTGTTGACGACAATGGAAAGATCCTTGATTTTCTTCGGCAGAAGGCTTGATCGGCAAGGAATTCCCTTTAGGTACTCGCTGAAGAGGGGAGAATCCACAGGTTTCGACGGCTTAGAAGGATCCAGTTTCTAGAGAAACAAAAACAAAAATAAATACTTCTCTTGGAATTTTGAATAACATGTATGAATTAACTAAACTCCATGATTCCATTTCAGCTGAAGATACTATAGTTTTTACCAGAGGGCCACACCTCAGGTAAAGAGAATTCTTACGGGTCAGATGTAATTTTTTGAAGTAAGTATTAAAAAAAAGGAAGAAAGAAAAACAATTTGACTTTTGACACATCTTATTTAAATCATGTTTTTCGCAATCACGAACTGAGATAAGTGTGTGTATGTGCTTCCATGCCAGCATTTCCTGTACGGTGATTCCTTATTGCAGATTCCGTTTCGCTGAGTAACCATGTCCTGCATAGGCCCCCTTCGAAAGCTTTTCCACACTTCACCCTCCTTTTTAGCGATAATCCTTAGGTCCTCCATCAGGAGCTGGTGCAGATGTTGATAAACTATCAATTTGAAAGAGGGACTACACGACGTTTGAGGTCCAGAAAGAAAACATATAGCGATTTGTCACTGTTCAAAAAAAAAAAATAAATAAATAAATAAATTAAAAAAAAAACAGCTAACTATCAGTGTGATGATAATTTACACTGATCTCGGTTTAGTGAAGATAATCTGTTTCTGTAAGAGGTTTGCCCTATGTAGGTCTGTTAAGGCTGTTCCAGTCTCCGTAACGAGTCGTAGCAATGATTCCAAAACAAGCTATTTGGTACTTTCTTCAGGGCTGCGAAGTATCAGGAAAAATGATCAACTCCGATTCTTGCAATTTCAACTTCCGACTTCCGACTCCATTGCCCCAAAACCGGTATGACTCCGACTACGCCGCCCTGGTTTTCTTGCACTCCTGCCTGCCGGCTGAGGGGTGTTAACTTACTGCTAAAAACTAAAATATACCTTAAGTAGTAGGACACTACATGAAACATGAAATATGCCGCCAGCTCGTCCATGTCATCTCGGCTACTGCAGTTTCATCCTCATTAGGAAACAATTGTCTGGCTTAGACAATAGTGCACTGTTAAAACTACAGGTTGCACGAGGCATCTTTAAGGGTGAAACGTTGTAGCACCGGAGGCAACCTTTAAAGAGTTGCCACTTTCCCTATGGCACCCTTGACGTGCCATGGGGTGCCAAGAGGCACTCATAGGGTACCTTTTGGATGCCTCATGGAGTCAAATAGCACTTCCAAGGGTGCCATAGGGAGTCAAGTAACACCCTTCGGAGGGTGCCCCTGGTATTGCAACGTTTCACCCTTAAAGGTTCCTTGTGCAACCTGTAGTTTTAACAGTGTGCACCAAACAAGCTGGTAGGTGAAGCTTTTGCCTTCAATTACGAGTTGAACTGTACCATTGTTGCAGTCGCTCGCTGGTGTGCTATTTTTATTTTAGCTGCCAGTTTGTTTGGCACTCTTAGCTTCAATAAGAGGACATCTGCCTCCAGCTCGGTTACTGTCTAATCCAGACAGATGATTCCTAATGAGGAGGGAGCTGCAGTAGCTGGATGACATAGTTACAATCTGGCTGTACATTTCACGCAAAATATACGTTGTTGCAGTCTCGGACTCACTCTGACGGAGCAGACTCCGACTCTCCTCCTCCTGCCCACGGCTCCGCACCGGTTGCAGGGACTCCACTCCGACCAGTCCATCCCGACCACCAAGTTGAGGTCTGGGAGGGGCAGCTCTTGCGAGACGCCCCGGCCCTTGGCGCCCCCTCGTAGCACAACCTGCAAGCGATCGACCAGGTTATCATAGTGTCGCCTCAGAACAGCAGTAAGACATCTAAGACTCGAAATAACACGTATCCTGCTGTAGTTCGGAAGTGACAAAACGAACTTCTCTCGAAGATATTGGGATACAAAGTGTTTCTCAACCTTTTTTGATTTGCCGACCAGTAAAGGTCGTAACTAGCGGTCGCCACTCACCAGTGGCGACTAAAAATTATTTTTTGGTGCCAATGATACTTTTTCTCTGAACATAATACAAACTGCCGACTATGAAAAAAAAATTGCCATTTGCATCGTCTTTGGCATCCAATACTAACTTAGAGAGAAAATCGACCCATCTGCTGTACAAAGCATCTAAATACATAATTTCAATCTAGAAACTGCAATAAAACTTTGTTGGAAAACTAGTCGAACATGACCAAATTTATGATTAATCAGCAAATTAAATGAAATGTTTTTTAAACTTCAAGTATGCAGGTATATATGAAAGTACATATAGTAACATACATATAGTACATATAGTAAGTACATATAGTAAGTACATAGTGTAATACTGCAATATGCATTGGACTCGCAGCCAAAGGTCGTCAAAAGCCAAAGTCTAACCAATACTCCACCCAGCAGACATACTACCAGTATATAAATACGTAATGTCAGCTGTTTGTCGTGGCTCCGCATTTCTTAAGCACTACCTCCAATGGTTCACCCAATGGGGTGAGCTGAGGCGCTTAAGCCCCTCCCAGGAGCATCAAGATGAATTCCCTTGATTGAACCAAACTCCTTGAAATGCGTTTTGAGGACTTGATTTTTGGAAATTTGCCCAAGACAAAGCCCTCAACCCCCCTTTTTAATTTCACAAAAACGACTGCAGTTTTTTTTCTTTAGGACTTCAAATTTGAAAACTTTCGAAAACTTAGCCCCTCCCAGGAAACAATCTTAGGAGCGCCACTGACTATACCAGAAAGCAACTTAACTTGACACTAAACGTCACTACTTGCGGAGCCAATAAGAGCTCAGAAGCAGTTAAGGATCTCCTCTAATTCGCCAAGTAGGCTGTGACGTTTTATCTAGCTCGTTTTTCATTGGCTGACGTCATGACGCCAGTGTCAAGAAACCTTGCAGCGTAGTATACCTCCAATGGGTTTCGAACTCACGTATCGATGCGGCTCTTCCTTTTGTACTTGTACTGCATAGTGGGCCATCACCTCCTGGTCTTTGAGGCAAATGTACGTGCCGGAGTCTCGGATCCAGACGGAAGATATCTCCAGGGACAGGTCCGGTAGGACTCTTGTGCGACGTCCGTCCAGTAAGACAGGTTCTATCACAGCCAATTCGAAGGGAATACGCTGCCAGATTCCTTTAGCAGAATCTTCAGGAGGGAGGCTGCAATGGAATTATTGGGTGTCAGAGATTCATGTTGGTTGGTTGTTTTGATTTGGGAGCTCTAGCAATATTTAGCCTACTTTGCCGTTAAAGTAAAAGAAAGACAAAAGAGGCATTAAAAGGGGCTTAATGTATCTTAAAAATATCGTGAAGTCAAAAAAAAAAAAAAAAAAGTCAAAAGGGAATAATATATATAAAAAAATAATAATAATAATTAAATTCATGTCGAAAAACTTAAAATTGGAAATTAGGGTTTAAAGATGGGGAAACTAAATAAATGCTGAAGACATATGTTTGAAAAACATTTGCAGTCTTAGATATTAGAGAATATTGATCAGATGCTATACACACTGCTATTGACTGGAAACTATAAAGTAGGCTCGTTTTGTTCTAGACGGAACTTTTCTTTTTTAGTGCAGTATATTATCAAAAATTTGGCTTAATGTGAACCGAAAATGGGCCGACCTTGCGAAAATTCCGATTCATTAACAATGCACAGGCAACAGGTTTTACTCGCGAGGTTTTTCGTTCTGTCAGAATGTGGTCGAGTTTTCTGGACTCTAATTTTCTAAACTCAACTCTACTACATCACCGATTTTCAACCACTTAACATACAGCAGGACATTTCCACGGCAAATTTTTATGTTGTTCTTCTCAAATTAGTGAAATTGGACTGATTGAAGTTTAGGTAAAATAATATTTAAAAAAAAAGAAAAAGTTTTGTAAAAAATTTCACCTTTAAATCCGTCAATGGCGTAGCGAGAAATTTCCATGGGGGGTGGGGGACATTAAAAAAATTTCGAAATTAATAGTCGAAAAAGGCAGTTTTAGGTCCTTGCATGTGTGTTCATACATATAATTTTGTTGCCTCATGGGGGGGGGGGCGGAGCCCCCCCAATCTCCCCTGTAGCGAGTCTTGTTGTCCAGTCAGTACGGATGACCTTCGCCGGTAGCCGTGATTGAAATCAGACGCCAGACTGTCTGAGCCCTAACCATTTGGGGACATTCCTAGGACCTTTGTCGATCAATGGAGCGGTGCGCCGAAAAGGCTCGTGGTTCGTTTCAAACGCTTGTGGGACAAACAGACTTGGTGGAGACTTGTGTCCAGCCAATCTACGGGTGTCCAATTTTTGCCTTGACCGTCGTGCACTGGACGATCCAATAAAAAAAAATGAATAAAGTTTTCAGGAACACGCCCCTTGAAAAAATTCGAGGACAGCGCCGCGTTCAACTTCGGGAAGACGAGTCCGATACTCGGTCGTGTGTTGGGCTCGGTACAGGCGTACCGAGTGCGAATGAGAAATTCGGAGCTTTGTTCCAGAGGCGCTGTGGCTGCGCCGAATGTTTCTCGACTCAACGAAGTCCTCTGTTTGAGCATGGCTACCTGCGATCCTTAAGCGGCTAGCCAGACGGGCGAAAAAGAGCGTACATGCAGAACTTACAATTTCTGCCACTTCAGTCCTTTGGCGCTGATCGCCTAGGGTTCGGTGCGGCTTTCTAAAGGGACGGCTATAGTAATAACATGCGTGTAAAGACTTGATTTCTAGGAGTAAAACTGTTTCAGTCTTGATGAAAAAAAAAAAAAAAATACATAGTGTTGTGTTCACAGTTTAAGGTGAGAAGGGACTTTCAGATGAGCAAAAAATGGTCAAAAAATCGGTTCTTCTTTGATGATATTTCTAAAAACTATATGATTGAAATACATGTTATTGCTATTGTAAATAAATAGCTTTACCTTATTTGTGGTGAATTTGTATTCAAAACTAATTTAATAATGAAATATACAACAGTAAATGTTAATTTTCTCAAAACATAATTTTACGCGTGTTTACAAATTTCATACTGCTCCAGTGTAAAAAATTATTATTTAAATTTGCTAAAAATTTTTTGCCATGTACTTAAGAGGTTTTTTAACATTTTGTTGGGAAGGAATTTTCTATTTTACTAGCTGTGTTGAATATATTTGCTATGTTTTATTGAAATATGGATATCTTTCACAAAAAAAAATGTAAATTTTAGTTTGTTTTTTTTTCTTTAATTTTTGCCACAATATATAGAAAAAGTACTCCCAACATTTCACTTTCTGGTGTTTTATGTTCCACATTTTGCTTGTATTTTATCATTTTGATGAAATTTCAGGCGCTTGGAATAAAAAAGAAAAATCGTTAAAATTCAAATTTTAAATTTAAAAAAAAAACAAATTTTAAAATATTTCAACGAAAATTTTTATATGTGTTAGTTTTTGCAACATATAGCTATGCTGCAAATTTCAAAGAAATTCATTGAAAATTGCTAAAGAAAAAAATGATAGTCCCTTGTCGCCTTAAAACATTTATAATGCACATGAAACAATTTAAAGATTGTTTAAAAGTCATAACACATGCAGTCTTTGAAACTACATTTACATGAAACATTACGTTTATATCTGATTTAGAAGATATCTTTATATATTCGAGAGACAATCATTTATTTAAAGGATTACATTTTCCTCACTTTCGTTTTAACCAGAGTTGCAAAAAGGAAAGCTGATTCTGCTAAAATTACATTTATAGAAGCGCCGAAGAAAACGTAAAAGTTCAATTAAAATGCAGTTAGATGCAGGCCCGTCCTTCCGAATTGGGGGATGGGGGATTCCGAATTGGGGGAGGGGTCAGAGGGGGGTCAATTAAAATACAGTCCCCCCCTGGGGGGACTGTATTTTAATTCCTCATATGTTTAAGAAAATTTTATTTTATTTTATTTTTATTTATTTTTTTAGGGTGAAATATATTCAAATAATCATGCAATATAAAAATGAAAGCAATAACCAATGAAAAACCTTGTGCCACGAAAATAGCCCGAGAACGAAGGAAAAATAAAAGAAAGAAGAAGGACAGATATTGAGATCTTAGCATGTGCAGCTCAGCCAAATAATTCATTTTTTACCCATCAATCAATTCAAATTGCTTTTTGTATTTAACAGAAAATTAACGAATCTCAAAAAATAAATAAAGAAAAAATTAAAAAAAAAGTTTAATAAAATAAAATAATATAATGAATATATGAATGAATTTAAACTTTTCAGAGATTCAGATTATTTTTAAGTGAAGACAATGAGCACACCAACGTTCTTATAGCGCCAGTACCAGTTGTGAATTAAATTGCAAACTAAAATACAAAAAAAAAGTGCCTGCGAAAAGAATGAAAATGATTTTCGTCAATACTTTGCAATAGACACTCTAAAACAACATTCACACAAAAAAATAAAGAACGCATGAAATTAATGTGCAATCAAGTATCGTGGGATGTGTTTCGATGAATAATGCATGAACAGAAAAATCACTTGAAAGAAATAACGCGGTTTTCACTGAAAAGCAAAGCGAAATCCAGCTTTTTATAACAGAAATACGCGCAAACCAACCCTAGGAGATCAGCGCCACAAGCGGAGACAACGGTAACTTCGCCCTGTACGGGATTTCCTTTGTTCTCCGGCGCGTCTGGCTAGCCGCTTAAGGATTGCAGGTAGCCATGCTTATGCTTGGCTACCTGCTGAAGCAGCTGAACTTTTTTTGATACTGCACATTTTTCCTCCATGGGCAGATTTATACATATGCTCCTATATAAGCTATTTAGTCAAGATTGGAATTAATAGAAATCGATTTAATTAACAACAAGTTACCGTTTGCGTATCAATTTATTAACGGAAGTTACGAACACGCCACACCCCCTTGGTTATTAGGGTGGGCCAAAAATGCCCTTTTTTTATTTCGATGAATGGTATTGCGGAAGAAGTGCCATTGGTGGAGCAACGTTCACAGAAAAAAAATATTGAAATTTTTTGGTCAAAATCTTGATCTGCCGCAATCGCGTTGAAGTTTGGAAAAAATGTATTTTTTTCGAGATTTTTAGCAAATTATTTTAAAAAAAATTCTATGTTCGATAACGGGTAGGGCGAAAAAAGTGCCATTCGGGGCGTAGAAATTGCATTAAAAAATTTAGATATGTGTGGTATAATTCCTTTCTTTTTCAGAAATGCGTAGAAGATTTGGCAATTTCCTGTTTTTTTTTATGCATTAAAAAAAACGTTAAAACGCTGTTTTCGGGTATTTGTCTTAAAATAATTGCATTGTTTGTCATATATGATGCATTTTTAGATGTTAGGTGCTAAAAAAATGTAAATAATTTCCTAAAAATCTCAAAAACTGCATTTTTTCCAAACTTTAACGTGATTGTGGCAGATCAAGAAATTGACCAAACATTTTCATATTTTTTCTGTACAGTTTGCTCTCCCAATGGCACTTTTTCCGCAATACCCAATCATCGAAATAATAAAAAAAAGGGCATTTTCGGCCCATCCTATTGGTTATGCCACTAAGTTCCCCCCTGAGTTCCCCAGACCCTTACTGCATTGTCTAATGCCTCCCTCTCCCTTATTAAAAAAAAAAAAAAAAAACATTACTACTTTGAGCACCTAGAAGAAGCAAAAGGCTGTCTTGTATAAAGGCGATTAAATTGAAATTGGTGGGGAAAAAATGAACATTCTGTTATTTTGATTTTGCAGAGTTTTCGCATCACGAGTACTCTGATATTCGTGATTCGTGACCCTACTTGACGTTCATTTATGTATTTATTTATTAATGTTAGACGTTGTTTGTTCTTTTCTTTCTAATTCTTGTTTTGACTTTTACTTCCTTTGAATACACAATGCAGAATCGCACGCACACGGAAAATGAAAGGGACACTTTTTAAATTGATTTAGAATTAAATTACCATAGACTAAAAATAAAAAAAAAAAAATCTATCCCTTTTATTCTCGGTGTGCGATATATCTTCGGGTCTTTTTAATATTTATCTCTTTTTCTATGCGTCTCTAAACTATATTATCTCTACACTTCTACACAATATCACGCAAATAGTCCGATATTTCAGGAAGCTTTCTGTGACGCTTGTGTGGATATGAGACATATGTGTGGATTCGCTTAACCTTTTGGAGGAAATGGTCACGCAAGGGCGACTCGGTCAAGGGGAGATCGAACATTGGGAAATGAACTTCCACCTGCGACGGAGGACTGGGAAATACGAGGAATTCATTCGGAACAGTTCTTTGCGACCGTGGTCCGGCGGACCGCAAAAAATTTCACCAATGTCCTCAGAGATTCTTGCTTGTCCACCCCCGTTAAAAACTTGTCCTTATTCAGAATAGAAATAAAAAAGAAAGAACGAAAACAGCATCTAATCATAATATATCACATGCAACATTTTTTCGTGAAGTTTGTGATTAATTTTCATAACTTTCTGTGAGTTTTATAATCAATGTTTGTGACACTTATTGCTTACGTATAAAAGTTTTTCAATAATTACATTTACCTATCATATTCTAAACATTTAAATATTTTTTGTGACAGTTTATTAAAGCTAAGTAAATTCTCTCTTTTGTTGAAAAAGGGTAAAAAAAACACTTTTGCATAAATTTTTTACAGGTTTTCCAGTCCATAAAAAACAAAATTAAATTAAAAAAAATGAAAAAATAAAACAAATCATGTGTTTTGAACGGTTTGCAAACGCAGATTTTTCTTTTTTTAGGAGGGGGGGGGGGAGAGAATAGGGGGATAGAAATCATTAGTCCTCTAATCCCCCCCCCTAGTTTTGCCGGTTCACGAGTCAAAAAAGGTTGAGAAACGCTGGTTTAGACGGTATAGTTAGCATCGCCAAAATATTATTTTCTCTGAAGAATATTCCCTGCATAGAAATTTTCTTGTTTTTTAACAGTTTTATAAAATAACACGAAGTTTCTCGAGGCGAACCCCTCCCCCGTTTTCCTTATAATATATCTTTCTAATAAACTATAGGGGTGTCCAAGGCTGCCTGAAAGCTAAATCAAAAAATATACTAATTAATATTAATTCAATTAAAACTGATTATTAAAATATGATAATAAACTTAAAAACGAATGAATTAATGATAAATGACGTTGGTGCAGGGATGTCTTTTCAAAAAAATTGTCCGATCATAGAGTTGTCGCGTTTTGACATTTTAATAATTAAGTAACTCTGTGTGTGCAGATTTTCTGCGGATCTCTTCAAATTTCGCAAAACTTCTCAAATATTCTACACACATATTTTTAATTAGAAGTTGACCTAATTTTTTTGAAAATGAGGCTAATTCAGATCCAAACTCGTTATTTTCGCAAGAAAAAGAATATGTAATGCCTTTACAAAATTCGGCAAGAAGTTTTCGGAGATATATCAGATTTCTGTAACATTTCTTCTTTACTTCAAATATACATATAGAAAATCTGCAGAATGACTCAACTTCAATGGAGGTTCTAGTATTCTAAATGGATTCAGAAGCAGGAAAATCTACCGATTAATAGAAATATTTAAAGATAAAATAACGTTTTTCTTGAATCTATCTATTTTAGAAAAAGTGTTGTTGTTACAAAGTGATATGAACTGAGAAAAAAGACTTTTTTTGGGGGAAAGGGGGAGGGGGGGGGAGTTTGGACCCCTTGGACCCACCTCTTGGCTACGTTCCTGGGGACGGGGAGGGGTGAATTAATTTACATCAAGTGTTGCGTGTTTGATTAGTTTTTTCCTCCATGGTTACAGTGCTCTTACAGATGACGCTTTCAGAACTACATGGTCTTCCCATTGGAGTTTCTTTACTATTTTGTAAAAAAAGAAAAGAAAAAAAAGGGGGGAGAGGAGGTGGAATGTGATTTTTTTCTAAAAATAAGAGCATTTCACTTAATGCATACTTAATAACAATTAAAACAGGGGGGAGGGGGTGACAAAAGAGAGGAAAACTAATAAAAAGACGAGAATGAGTATCATAATTAAAAACAGAAAAATTGCTTCTAATTTTTATTTCAGTTTATAAAACTGGTTTTAGTGCTACAGGGCCGATCCGACTGAAAAATTAAGGACAAGCGAATAATAATTCGGCTCTCCTCTCCTTCCCCCTCCCCCGATATCCACGGTCACCGAAATAAGTATGTGTGTTTTCTTTTTCACTTCAGCTTCGAAGAATTGCCGTGAGTGAGCACATCGCTGAAGCCCTGCTTAAACCTCCTCTTCATTCCCCAATCATTGCCAAAACTATATTTGAAACTGCGTTTTTAAAACAACAATTCCGAAGCATTTATGGGAGAGAGCCTCCGAAGCAGAGGCGTATTTGGACGTGAGGCCACCCTGGGTTTTTAAAACTGGCCGCCCCTCCCCCCCCTTGAGGTGTTGAATTTCAGAGTTGCAAAAAAAAAAAAAAACTTTTTTATTTACTTGACATAAAATGTATTTTCAAGGTAAACCGTGCAAAACCCGGCCACACAGCTAGTTAAACATGAAATTGGTTCGTTGTTAACAACCAGCCAATTGGTAAAAATTCGTCTTTTGCGAATCTCAACTTTTACTACTACAAATCTGCTCTTACATTATTATAAATCAACATTTTTAGTACTTAATTACATTAAGAACTTTCTTTCGAAATTAAAAACAGTTTTTGAAATGAATAATCTTTACATATTTGTTTCAAAAATAGTTTTAAAAATTTTTTTTCATAAAATTTGCTTTTTTTTCTTGTGCAGGCAGGCTGATCTCGACTGGTGTACAAAATTTTATTGAAATGGATCATGGCTTCATTTAAATATTTTAGAAAAAATAAAATAAAATCAATAAATAAATAAACGATAAAATAATTTTAAAAAATGTGTAATGAATACAGTCGAACTCGTTTATAACGAGCTCGGATATAACGAGAACTCGGATTTAACGAGGGAAACGAGAATATTTTGTTGGATCAATGTTAAGTCTATGGAACAGAATTCGTTTTTAACGAGCAAGACCCGGTTTTAACGAACAATTTTTTCTGTCTCGCAGTCTTTTTTTCTCATCTTTCTAGTCTTATTCCTGTCTTATCTTCTTTTCTTTTTTTCCCCTGCGGTTCAATACTTTTGTATGAAAAATTCCACCAGCATTCCAGTGTTATTAAATAAAGAACAGTATTTAATTCAATTAATTGATGTAATTCTCGCTGCCGATCCGCCCTGCTGTCTAAAAAAAAAAAGTGTCTTCACTTTGCATGGAAAAAGTGCCGCCCCCCAATCGTGCCGCCCTGGGCTATAGCCCATTAAGCCCATACGTAAATACGGCACTGCTCCGAAGCCTGTCTTTCTTATGTTACCAAAAAATATCCTAAAACCAAGGGCATAGTCTCCAAATTTCTTTTGCCCCTCACTTTTAGGCCCCAATCACCGCCACTGTTCATTACGAAAGAAAGCAATGAAAGGAAAACATTTTCTCCGTCTCTTGAATTTTTCTGCGGGGTTGAACCTGAACCTTAGCTGTCAACATCTGTCGTACCTCAAAGGGGAATGAACCTTTCTTTAAAGAAAACTACATTTTTTAGTCATTTTTTAATCGTGATTTATTCTATTTATTTTTCTATGATAGCAAGTTGCCCATTCCACGTGCGAAGTTTCTTCAAAACCAGCCATGCGTGTTATTAAAATGCCGTTTCAACCATTCTTGACCAGAAAGCAATTATTCGAAGCGGTTTTTCAATTTGCGGGTGTTTACAATAAGCAAAAATTCGTGAAAGTTCATTGCCACGAAGTTAGAGATATCCACTCTTCGATTTCAGAAAGAGAATTTGATGAGAACAACGGAAAATAAACTCTCAAAGGGAGTCGTTGCAAAATTCCAGCAATTTTTTTCAGGGCCGTAACCAGACTATTGTTTCGGGGAGGGTTTTAGCAACATATTTCTCACGAAATCTATATGATAAATAAAATTTGATTCCATGTTCTATATTTCATTGCTTTTTGTTACAGTGATGCTTATGAGGCATTAACATGAAAAATAAAATAATAACATATTTTCTTATTGAAGAAAATGAAATCTCATGTGTACAAATCATCTTCACCCCAGTAAAAAGGTGTAGTGTTATACAAGAAATTATGTTTGCAAAAACTGCAATAAAGATAAATACTGCAGATAAATCAGTTGATTTGTACTATCTATATATATAAAAGAAAGTTCGTGTTAGTTACACTATTTATAACTCAAGAACGGCTGTACCGATATGGCTAAAAATTGGTGGGTAGGTTGCTTAGAGCCAGGAGACGGACATAGGCTATAATTTATGCGTGTCAGTTACATAAATAGAAAAACTGTCTTATTGACTAAGTCTTTTTACTAAGAATTTTTTGACACCTCCATGGCTGAGCGACATAAAGCACACGTTCTGGCAGGTTCCGGAACGCAGTAAACAGGTTGTAAGTTAGCGGTGCGTTGAGTGTTATTTGACTTTTTCGTGAAATAAATTATAAATAAACGCGTTACTTCCCTTGAAATTTATATGTGATAAGCTGTCAGAAACGATTGCTCATTAGGGTGGAGCGAAAAATTTTTTTTTTGATAAGTAATTTTGGGCGGGGTGGGAAAGTTGTTCTGTCAAATCAACATACTGAATATAAAATATCTTTTAAAAATATTGATATTTAATACTGCCCCAACAATATTGAAGATTTTAAAAAATCATAGAAATTGCCATTTATCAGAATTTTTTTTTTAAACTTTTTTTTTTCGATAATCATTTTTGGTCGGTGAAGAAAAGTTGCTCTATGCAATACAAATCCTGGATACAAAATATCTTTTTAAAATATTAATATTTAATTGTGCCACAATAATGTTAAACATTTTACAAAATCATAGAAATTGCAATTTTTTAGATACATTAGTTCAACTTACAATCACATTGACGACAATGATTAAAATATCTACTTATACTGGTCTGTATTGTCCTCTGATGTTAAAAAATGGCATTTGTTTGCGTGACTCCAAACAAGTTTTAATAAATCCATCCCGTCTGATAGGTCCACAAACCGAAGCGGACGCTTCAGTTACTAGTTTCACGCACCTTTCAGTGGCTTGATTGGGGCAAGGGAATAGCTTGACATGGGATACTATGATATTATTTGTAGTTTGTGGATGCATGATGCACCCTGAAATAACTTGATCATTAAACTGCTTCGTTAACGGCGGCTCAGTGACTGTACCATTAGCCCAATTTATTACATCAATGTATTCAGTAGCTGCGAAGTTGAACTTAGGAATTTCAAATGTGCGAATAACATGCCTTGAAGGTTTATTTACCTACCGTGCCTTTAAAATTCTGCGCAATGCCAAAACTTATACGTCCTGCCTGTCGTCAGCTAACATTGCAATAAGAATATTTTCGGGATGTCCGAAATATCCGTTTCGTTGAATTACTAAGTCGATGACCGCTTTTAATGAGCTCGGTAAATACCGCAATTTCGGGAGTGTACAACAAATCTTTTTAACTGCCACAACCGGAAGGTGTTCACAGCCTTTTAGGGATTTGCCAACAGGTCCTGAAAAACTTTGAGGTCCACTTGTACTACCGTCAAGGTGTTCGAAAATGTGGCGCAGAATAAGCTCGTTTGCATGCAGTTGACATACAAACCAGTGTAATGGCTTTTCAAATTTGTTTCCAAAATTCGAAGGACACCTCCTTGCACTCCAGTATTAACTGCCATTCCGTCGCTGCCAATAACAGCAATTTTACTATTATCAATATTATTTTTTGTTATAAAGTACTGTATTTCTTCACTTACAATTATTGCCTTTCCAGAGCTTAAGGAAAGATGACCCATATATTCAGACCCTGGTTCCTTTATCAAGCTTATATGCTCCTCTAATATAACTTTTCTCCTTGATATCTCCTTGAAAAGAGTTTTATCTTTCCTGCCATCAAAGTATAAACCTATTTGATTAGATTTCATATCAACCAATGTTGTATTAGTTACCAAAGCTCTTTCTTTTTGTTTGGATCGTCTACTTTTACTTCTGTCCACAACTTTTGATACGTCACTTTGAGAAACCAAACCAATATCTTGGAGTGTAGCTGAGACAATCGCTGCTCCAGCTCTGCCAGAAATTTTATACCTATCTAAAGTTTTAGCTACGGCGGAATACTCTTTTAAACCACTAGTTGCATGTGATGTACTCGGTTCAGTTTCTTGATATGTTTCATTTGAACAATGTTCCTTTTTCTTTCTTACTGGTGAGCTTGGGCATGTGCTGCTGCTGATGGAATGAGTAGACATTGTATTTTTTTCCAGAAATAATTCAAATTTTCTCTTTCGATTTATTCTTTAAAGATATATTTTTGTTGATTTCACATCAATGTTGCCAATGGTCATCTTTCTGTCAGTGCATTGATCAAGCAAAAAATTGGTATTTTTCGCAGTGTTTCACAGATGCAAGAGTCAAAAGAGTCACGCTTGCATGTTGCTATGTCAAAAAGGGACTTGGCATTCTTTCTGAACAGTTTTATCTTATCACAAAAACTTTAACATTTTTTCTTGATGCATACGGTTTTAATAAGTTTCTATACTTACCATGATATGCTTTAATTTTTTTTACTATCTCACGATGGTGTATAAATTCCCATAGTTTCATCACCTTCTCAGCAACTTCTTCACATGTTTCACTAACTAGGTTCTTGTATTGTGTTGGTTTGCTGCTTCTCTATCACAGCCACACATTACACAACATTATGTCTTCATAAGTAGGTAAACAATTAATTGGTAAATCACACCCACGTCCGAAAACAGGGCACACAAATTTGCTTCTTAAGGATGACATTACATCATTTAAACACAATTCAACCTCTAAAATAATTATAGAAGCTTACAAAAGCGAATTGACTTGGAATAAAGTGAAATCTGTTAGACAGTAGACGACTCAACGGAAGCAAATGCGACACGTTGTACGCCAGAATGGTTTTACCCTACATTTCACAACAGCGCCACAGACAGTGGGCAAGGGGGGAGGGGGAGTAGAGGCTTTTTGTACTGGAGCTAAGGAGGAGCGGCTAACTGGAAGGGAAAATAAAAAATGGAAATAACTGCATTTTCTAGGATTTTGTCAAATATTTAACATTATTGGGGCAGTATTAAATATTAAAATTTCAAAAAGATATTTTACATTCTGGATGTTTATTTCATATAACAGCTTTCCCACCCCGCCCAAAAATGACTATTGAAAAAAATTTTTGAAAAAAAAAATATTGAAAAATGTCAATTTCTATGATTTTTTTAAATGTTGAACGCTGTTGGGGCAGTATTAAATATTAATATTTTAAAAAGATATTTCATATTCAGGATGTTTAGTACATAGAACAACTTTCCCACCCCGCCCCATTTAGATTTGAATAAAAAAAATTTTTAACATGGAGGACCGCTCCACCCTATTGCTCATTCCTTAGGATCCCGATGATCCCAACCGATGTGCCGTTTGAATTTAAAAGACTTCAATTTCCGATCCGTCTTGGCATTTGTCATGACCTTTAACAAATCACAAGGCCAATCCTTAAAAGTTTGTGGTTTAAATCTAGAACATCACTGTTTTTCCCATGGTCAATTATATGTGGCATGTTTACGGGTCAGAAGACCATCTGCGTTGTTTCTTTTTGCGCCTGATAATAAAACAAAAAATGTTGTGCATCACAAGGTACTTTAGTGAAGAGCAACCTATGTACTAAAATACTATAATTAGTACATTAGTATAAAAAAAATTACAATTTACACAATTTTTATACTAATTATATTATATTATTGTGTATATTATATACACAAGTTTTAATGATTAATGTAGGTACTTAATTTTTTTTGTATTTTCTAATAATAAAAAACTTAATAAATTCAAAAATTTTCTTATTTATTGCCTTTAAGGTGGAACAGAGTTCGCCGGGTCAGCTAGTCATTCAATAACGATCATTTCATTTTTCAAAAAAAATTGATAAGTAAATAAGAAAATTAAAAATAAAATAGTAATAATATTATTTATCAGCAAAAAAGGCATAAAAAAGCATTTTTTGGAACAGTTTTGAAAAATTTCGGAGGGGGTTTGAGCCCTAAAAACCCATTCCTTAAATACGGCCCTGATTAATTTATTAATAAGAACTAAAGTATTTTTTGGCAAGAGCGGTTGACGAAAAGCAGCCAAAATGTAGTAAATGTTCTGAAACTCGAAAAATATTATTTTTTCGGTCGTGCTAAGCACAAAAATCGTATCTGCACTTAATAAGTAAGTTGAGTTATTGTCACCAGGTGGCTCTTTGGGATGTGTTTTATCTAAATACAATATTATATGTATAGAAAATTACAACGTTAAGGAGGCACAAATAAGCAGGGATACTGCAGACACATGTTTCGGCGTTACAAGGAACGCCATTTTCAATGCAAAAAAATGTTGAGCTTATGGATGCACAGACATCCGACAAAAGGGATGTCTGTGCATCCATAAGCTCAACATTGTTTTGCATTGAAAAAGGCGTTCCTTGTAGCGCCGAAGCTCAAAAATTTTTTTGCATTGAAAAAGACATTCCTTGTAACGCCGAAACATGTGTCTGCAGTATCCCTGCTTATTTGTGCCTCCTTAACGTTGTAATTTTCTCTACATCGATAGCATAAAGGTATTTGTAAACTTTATAATATTATATGGTCATTTGAGAACGAGAAATATTTTTTAAAAAATTCTGAAAAAGTTTCTTTTGAATAAAATGCATGGTGGCGCAAAACTTTAAAGAGCAATATCTCAGTTTGAGCTCGACTGCAGATTTCACATTTGCGCTTAGCACGGCAGTATTGTTGATAGGATAAGACGAACTACGATCAGGACGAATTCATTTGAAAGGTCACTTGGGGCTCGTTTTCGCGAGATTTGACTATACATTAAATCTCTCCCGAAACGACAGTGTTGTAAAGATAAATCCCCGCTAAGAAAAGCTTGAACTCTTTTCCGCAAAAACAGCGTCTTCATCCTCAATTCCGAAACCCTCAGCTTTAAAAAGTTATGATATCGAGTTTGCCCGCCAAGTTTGTGCCAAACTACCAACTTCTCTTGTTTTCTTCTTTCATCACACCAACTTCCGCTAAAATCTGTCCCCACTGCCAACTCCTCATCAGTTCTCTTGTTTTCTTCTTTCATCACACCAACTTCCGCTAAAATCTGTCCCCACTGCCAACTCCTCATCAGTTCTCTTGTTTTCTTCTTTCATCACACCAACTTCCGCTAAAATCTGTCCCCACTGCCAACTCCTCATCAGTATGAATAGTTCCTTCAAATCGTTTGGGAAGATTTTTGCTCATCAAGTAACCACCTCCCTTTATACAGCTTCCCACCTAGCAAGACTGAAAGGGGTAGATTTTAGCGGAAGTTGGTGAGAAGAAAGAAGAAAACAAGAGAAGATTGTAGTTAGGCACAAACTTGGTGGGCAAACTCGATATCATAACTTTTTAACCCATTAATGCCTGACATTTTTTTCCAAAGATATTTTGTATACTGGTTACACGGCTACAGAACACACTTTACAATGACTATGTGCTGAAATCTGTTAATAATGAATTGAAACAACACCAGAATAATGATTGAACACTATTACTTGGTTGAAATGATCATTTTTGGTCATTTCAGACACTTTTTGGACCGTCCCTAAAAAGGGACGCTAGATATTAATGGGTTGAGGCTGAGGGTTTCGGAATTAAGGATGAAGACGCTCTTTCTGCGGAAAATAGTTTAAGATTTTCTTGTCGGAGATTTTTTTTTACAACAGAGTTGTTTTGGAGAGATATCACATCTTTTTGCCTTTATGTTGCTTCTTCAACAGTTCTCTTAGTGTCATTCATTGTTTTCCTTATGATGACCCAGGAGGATAAATTTTGGTATACGCCCTCAATGGCTCCCTAAGAATATTAATAGGAAAAATCAACACCAAAGAACCCCTGGGGGCTAAGATACGGTTCGTAAGAATGATGGGGGGGGGGGGGGGTGTCAAATGGGACCTTATTGTACACACCCTTGGTCAGTAGCGTGCATAGACTTGGGTGCGTCCCCCCCCTGCAAGATTTATAAGTGCGCTCCCCACCTACTTATTAAACAATTGGAAATATTTTCCTCGTGTAACTCATAGTGCTGTTTTCTTGGATCGTGCTCGCTCAAATCTCTTGCGCGTCTCCCGCGCCGCGGGGATTGCGAGGGCTCTATGTACGCCACTGCCCTTGTTGTATGAAGAGTGAATGTGCAAAATGTGAGCTCAGTCGGAGTTTCCATCTGGCTTGTAGCCTCGTTAAATTAGAACACGATGAATGTAAAAATAGCGATTTTCTAACTTTTATTGTCCCTCCCCCCTGATTGTCCAGAGTATTTTACTTTAGTATACTTCGTCAGGGGATACTGGAGATTGAGAATACCAAAAATAAACTCCAAGGATCTTTATGGGGCTGAGATGCAGAGGGGTGAAAACCCCGACTTGGTCTGTCGTGTAAATAGTTCTTAGAAGCGGATTCAGTATTTTTCTTGATTACGGACATTACATTATCTTGGCGGCTATCATTCGTTTTCGGGGATTGACTAAGTGGCCCTCCCTCCTTCGGAAAGTTTTCGAATTTGAAGTCCTAAAGAAAAATCCTGCAGTCGTTTTTGGTGAAATTAACAAGGGGTTTGGGGCTTTGTCTTGTCAAATTTCCAAAAATCAAGTCCAAAAAACGCATTTCAAGGAGTTTGGTTCAATCAAGGGAGTTCATCTTGATGCTTCTGGGAGGGGCTTAAGCCCCTTAGCTCCCCCCGTGGGTGCGCCATTGCTCCCGCTTCCATAGATATCAGTAATTCTTTTCTTTAATAAAATACAATAAAACAGAAAGTAATATAATGACAACAATGGTTCTTAATCATACCAAAGGGGGCATGTCAATAGTAACCTATTCCCTTCGATCATGAGCAAGGCTTCCGCTTCACGTTTGTCCGCATTAAGCCTCTGGCAAGTTCGGAAATCTTCATCCGTTCTTTTCGCTACTGGTTTGTATTGCTTGCCCCTAAGAGAAAGAAAGGTTTCATGCTTTGAGGTCACATGTACACCAGTTTTTGTGCGAAACCATGCGTTATTTCTAGAGGTAGGCATGTCCTGCTTGAAGAGAAAAAACATTCGGTTGCGCCATTGCACCGAGCGAACATGTGTTGCAACATCTCTTGTTTTCATTTAAGTTCATCAGTATGACGATGTTTGCATGCCACCCCCCCCCCCCAAGAAGCAGTTAGATGGGTTACCAGTGGTTACAAAGTCCTACAAGTGAAAGAGGATAGCTCTGGGAGGTACTAGACTAGGGGTTTGCTCGGCCCTTGTTCTGGATCAAAAGAACAGAGCGCTCTTCAGGGAAAGTGAAGTGAAGTGTGAGCCAATTTTCGTTCTATTCCTTTCATCGAGTTTTTACTTAGAGTGGCGGCACAAAAAAATCATTCGCTTACATACAGTCAGAAAGTATCCAAAGCTTACAAAATATTTTCCAATTGTGAGGCCTTAGCGTTATGTAAACACAGAGCGATACCCTGATCTGGCACTTAGTCTCATATTCTACCATTAAGGCGAGGATACCAGTGGCACAGAGAATTTCGAGGCCCAGTTTGTTAAGTTACCAAGCAGGTGGGGCAGCAGCGCAACCCGGGGGTGGGCCAATAGGGCCCGTGCCCAACCCATAATGCTGAGCTGCTTTAAAAAATATATATATATTCTTTATTATTGAAGAGAAGAAAAAAACACACGTATGTCTTGAATAAACTGAGTGATTTCAACGAGAAAAGAATGTTGGGGAAGAAATCTTATTTTCTTTCAAAAATAAATCTCGGCTTTGAATTTTTTAACAGCTACAGCTACAGCTTATTGGTCAACTAATTGTGTCCCCCAGCACACAGCCTTCTTTCCCTTATTCCCCCTTTTTTCTTCCTTTTTCTGGTTCTTCTGAAAATAAGAAAGTGTTCAAAATGTAATTCATCCGAAGCCCTGTCACTTGCCATAATCATTATGAAGCATCTCAAATTTCGCACCATAGACTTTAGTTTCTCAAACTTATCAGGAAGAAATATAGTAAACCCCTAAAAATATCGAAAATCGTTGAAAATTGCGTTTATAGAGTTTTAGTTTTGAAAAAACTCGTGTACGTTAATGTTATGAAATATGGTCTTACATTCGCGTGTTTAAGATTCGTGCAAAAGCTTCTGACACCCCTTTCTCTACTAACATCAATCAAACATCAATTTCGGTTTTCAAAAATGAAACAAAATAAAATAAATAAAAAAATAGGAGCGCAGAATCTTTGAACTCCTCCTAATTTCTTAGGGTATGGCATCAAAAAAAATTCGTTGGACTAATATTTCAAAAAATCAGGGGAGACCCATAGAACCCCCTTTTAGATATCATAAAAAATTGTCTACTATTGCGTTTTTGAAACATCAATAATGAAAAATTGTGGAGGGAAAGGGGATATGGATCTATTTCTGCGAAAAGCGATTGGGAGCAGTCTTTGAGCCTCATTCCTTATCCCAACTTTTAACAACCCGAAACTATTATTACCCAAACTATAATCAAGCTTATAAGATTTCAATTCCTAAAAATTGTCTCGAAGCCCATCGTACCTTTATTCCCTCTAACATTCCCGAAAATTCTAACTCTAAAATTGTGTTTTCGAGACTACAATTTCAAAAAAAAAAAAAAAAAAAAATAGTTGAGAATCTCCCAGACCCCCTATAATTCAACTTCGCAGAGATGGCCTATGACTCCTCCCTTTTTCAGGATTGTCCATTTTTAGGAGGGGGTGATACGCAGATGAAAATTGAGGAATGGGATTCACAATTGATGGGGGAATTTGAATGGGTAGAAATTCTACCTATTTTAAGGAATGGACTCGTTTTCTCATTTGATTGACACCGGCTATCTCGTCACGGTTGAATTATATTAGCCATTCCTCTCCAACAAAAGAAGCAAAATCATCCTTTGCTTCTAACAACATTGAAACTTGTTTAAAACTACTTTTTTCGAGCTTCAAGTGCTAAACATTTCTGAGCCCCAAATGTTACTAAATATGGTCTACAATTTGACTTCAGTTTTTGGAAAATTTTTGGACTAGGGCCAAAATCCCCTTCTCTCTAATATCCTCTAAGACAGGGGTGGCCAACCTTTTTAAGGAGAGTGCCACTATCTGGAGAGAAAAAATTCAGCGTGCCACGTTGTATTTTTACAACAAATTAATTTTTTTTAAAGTTAAAAATAGACTTTATGCTGACTGATTATGTAATTCTTACTCAAATGAAACATTTTTTCTCGTAAATCTGAGTAATTTAAATCTAAATGATAATAAAGATAAAACAAGTCCGAATTTAAGAGTTATCGTTAGTAAACATTTTTATAGATTCTGTCAGTTGGCTTATTATGCTTAAAATAGAAACAAATAACATCAAACATTCTATTCTAAAAATTAAACAGTCCGTACTTAATGTGTTTATGAGTCTGCATCTTTTCTAACAAGTCTTTAATTTTAGGATTAGTTCTTGAGAATCCTAAGAAATTTAACTGTTTTAAGTGCTATCAATTAATATTCAACAGTATTTCGATTTTTCTGCATTCATAACAAAAAATATTTGTTTAGAAGCGTATTTTTAGCCAAATCTACAACAGCATCAGACGGCTAAAGTGCGTAAATGTGAAAAAAAAATTTGTTGTTACAAATTTCCAAATTTCTATACAACATGGGTGACTTTCTGTCGAAGTAAGCTCTTATATTAATTACTAATATTAATATTTGATTACTAATGCAAAAGGTCAGTAATTCCGATTTGGATTTTAGAAGGGTAACAAGTAGTGTCTTTCAGAGAAATAAACGAAGAATTTGAAAATATCAGCATTTTTTTATGATCCTGAAAATCATCAAGCCTAACACTGAATGAATACTTAAAATCGGTGTAAAATTTTCTCCATATACCATTGGAAAATTATTAAATTTCGGTTGATACTTTCAGTATTAACTTTTAATGTTTTATTATTTTTTCTCCAAAGTAGAGAGAAAGCTGAAGTTTCATCACAAAAGAATGTAGATGGCCTCTACTGGTTTAGGAAACCTATTTTTTTTTTTTTTTTTTTGTACAATCTTAAATTTAAATTACTTAAACGCCGGATAATAAGAGATGACATAGCTAAATTCATTTGCTATTCTTCATTCCTAAGTAGCAAGTCCTCATTGCTTTCCTTCCAGATATTTTGAAAACACACTCCCTAAAATTCTAAAATCTTATGACTATTTTTCCTTTGGATAGCTATTGCACATTTTAATAAAAGAGTAACTTGCCTTACTCTCCTCTTTCTCATGGGAAAAGTTCACAAAACATTCAGAGCTCTAAATCATAGTTTGTTAATACAGTAAACTCTACAGGGTCACCAACAGAGAAAAAGTCTCATTCCTTGGCAAGGAACTTGTGATATTTAATTCGATTACACTTTTGAAGTTTTTTTTTCCCAAATTATTTTCAAGTAATGTAAGAAAAACAATTTAAGGGTCTTCATTTGTGCCACCATGCCAAATTTTGTCCAATCTAGTTTCTTAATTTTAGTTGCAGAGTTTTTTTTTTTCAATTTCATCACTCGTATCTGAAACTATTGCAGATCAAGAATCCATTCTGCAGCATCGAAAGTTTCGTTCGTGTCAAGCACTAATATGCTTTACAAAGCATTGTCTGTAGCGTCACAGCTTCCGTTGGATGTCTGAAGCTAATGCTAAGTGCTTAATTTTTAAGCCAGCCTCCCGATACTTAATTGTCCCAATATCATAACATTTATCAGTTTAAGGGCTTTAGTTTTTATCAATATTTTTGAGATCGACATTTTCGCCTCAATTTTGGATTTTTTTTCAAAGAGTCTTCGTGTGCCACTGTTACTGGTCTGCCGTGCCACATTGTGGCACGCGTGTCGCGGGTTGGCCACCACTGCTCTAAGATCTCAAAAAATTATGTTTTTGAAACGATAACTGGAGCTCTTAGCAGGCAGTCCTCTTTCATTTTGATAGTTGTTATCGTATGAAATCTAAAAATGAAAACACTAATGTTTCGAAAATTTTAAGCACCCCTAACCGCACTGAATATCGCTTTGAAGCACTGTTTGTTGTTATTTTACTTCGAAATGTTTTCAGGAGACAGCTCCAGAGCGCCTCCTTTCGCAACATCAAAGTTCGTCTATATAGCTGCGTCTTTAGAACTTCAATTTCAAAGAGCTGTTGGGGAGATTTTGCTTTTTCTGTTTTTTAAAAAGTGGATCGGGGACAGTACTTAACCCTCATCTCTGGCCCCAACGTCAACAATTATCTCCTACAACCATGTTTATAAGGACTTCAATGTCTAAATTTTTTTAAGGAAGTGTACACCCCCTCCCCCGAATCTTTCTTTCGACCAACATCACCCAGAGACGGACCGAAACTGTGTTTTCAGGACTAATAAACAAAAAATTTTCACAGGGAGACCCCCCCCCCCCATTAGATAAGGAAAAATTTTCCAGAGTGCCCCCCAAAAGTATTTTCTTGTTGCGTCACTGAGGTGGGGTGCACTTGTGCTCTCGCGATGCGAAATTGCGCCAGAAATGTCATTTTGCAAAGAAGTTTTAAAGCCAAAAGAATTTTTGAGGCATACTTAAATAATTTAAGAGAGTGGGCGTAGACCATCTCTTTAGATGGTCAACGTCCACTGTCTTAAATACACCCTTGGTAACTGTAGATCCATCTTTGGGGGAGGTCATTCTCGAGAAAGGAGGGGGGTTGGTCAAAGTGAATTTTTAGGGGAGTTAAATATGGGGAGGGGTGGCCAAATTTGTCGAAATCCAGTGGATCCAGCTTAAGGTTTTGGAGGAAGCCATTATAGGATGGGGGTGAGGGAGGTAAAAACTGCAACTTTAGGGCTGAAATTATTAAGAGGGAGGCAAATTTACCGAAAAAAAAGTCATCGAAATTCCGTTTTAGGAAATTTTTGGTCGCTTGAGCCCCCCGTCTTTCCGTGACTATACTGCACTGCAACCTTGACAACAACATCGTGACGTCAGCATGACGTTTGCGTGACGTTAGTCTATGAAAAACGAGCTAGATAAAACGTCACAGCCTAGCGAATTAGAGGAGATCGCTGACTGCTTGTGAGCTCTTATTGGCTCTGCCCGTAGTGACGTTCAGTGTCAAGTTAAATAGCATTCTAGTATAGCTGGATTCACTCCTATCTTTTTGGGCCTCCGGTTTCTCGAAGCGCCCCCCCCCTTCCCCCGGAGCAAAATGTCTGAAAGAAATACGCTTTAGAGGTTTGTGGGTCATCTCCCGCACTTTCCAATTTATGTGAATGTTTCGAGAATCGACGGAATTCAAGCTATGCACGCATTAAAATAAGTTCTGAAGATAGAGTTCATGCACTTAGTGAGATGCAATAAATTGATCTTAGTTACCGACCGATAGTTCAATGCATGTAATTGTTACCTTTTAATCATATCAATTAGTTCTTTCGACAAGACAACAATATTTTCATTAAGTAAGAATACGAAAATCATAATTCCTGTCATCATAATATTTACAATTTCTGTTCGTGCATGACACCTAGTTTCAACATTTACTTGATTGATTTCAAAAGTTGAAGTTCAAGTGTTTCCTTTCTTTGACTTCTTGAAATTTTATTATTAACTAGTGGATATGCCCGGCGTCGCGCGGGTTAAATGCAACATGCAAATCCAAGAAGGTATTTTTTTGTAACAACAATGAAATAGGTGAGCCTTGAATTGACAATTCATTGTTAATCGTAATCTTAGTGGGAAAATACTCATATTTAGGCAGGAATTCAAGTAAAACATGGACGATCGCAACTCACCAATGCAATCGCAAATTCCCAAATTTGGATTCAAGTGAAACGTTACAGTCGCTACGAGATGCGATTCTAATGTAATTCGACTTCCAGTTAGCGATTGCAATTTTGGTCTATTGCGATCGCCTCGAAGCGATTGCAATGGTGTTTCACTTGAATTCGGCTCTTAAATGTGTTAAATTTTGGGCACGGGAAATCTCCGCCGCAAAGTTTATCCCTACCTTGCCTCCTCATGAGACATCTCCGCCGCGTTTTATCCCGCCTTTGACGTACGACGGGCCAGATCCGTCGATTGAGTAAGAAGAGTGCAATATTGGAAAAGTTTGAATTGATTTGGCGCTCCATCCTGTGTTTTTCTGATTTTTTTTTTGTTTTTTTATTTTCTAGAAGAATGAATTTCGTGTTTATAAAGTCAAGAATTTCTCGTGTTCATAGTGCTCTGCATTTTTCACCTTGACGTTGGATTTCTTTTCTTTTTTTTTTTTTTTTTAGAATAAGAAGAGTCTCACGCCTTTGTAGCTTTTAGCATATACAGGGTGTCCACTCCAATCGTGGACCAATAGCTAATTTCTAAACCGTTAGAGATACGCATATAGTTTATTTAGGAAAAAATCTCCAAATTGTGAAAGGAATTTTGGATGCGAAATCCTTCAAAATCTTGATTTTTCAAAACGTCATAACTCGGTCAATTTTTGTGGTAGAAGAGTGATTTTTTTTTAGTTTTAAACGTTACAGTGTCAAGAATGTTTTACTAAATATGATTGATAGGACTGGGGGGCTGCATAAAAATTTAAATTTCGTAACTCTTTCAAAATTTGATTTTTTGAAAAACATTGAATATACCCAAAATTCCTTCCATAATTTGGAGATTTTTTTCCTAAATAAACTATATGCGTATCTCTAACGGTTTAGAAATTAGCTATTGGTCCACGATTGGAGTGGACACCCTGTATATAAAATAATACAAATGAATACACAGCATGATATAACTTCCCTGCAATGATGTATAGAAGAAAGGTAGGGATAAAGGAAAAGGTAGGGATAAACTTTGCGGCGGAAATGTCCTACGCTGCGTGAGCGGAGATGTCCTTTTTCGTAAATTTTATCAATTCGTATGCTTAAGGCATACGAATCTATTACTGTATCTATTTAAATTAGAAAAAAAAATGTCCCTTTTGAGACAAAAATATGAATTTTGAGCTTTTTGGATTTTTTTTAAACTTTAAAACACCGCCTATGTGAATTCTAGTGCATCGAGGAGCCTCTGTGCCAAGTTTGATGAAAATCCGACGAAAACTATATATACATACATCCATTTTTATGTATACAGTCGACGCTCGATATAACGACCGACTCCGTCCTACAGAAAACGGTCTTCATAACGAATGGTCGCTGTAAGAGGTAGAACACAGAGTATATTGGGATACAGTTAGAGATGCAAAGGGTGGAAAAAACCCAGTTTATTCCCGGGAAAAAACCGGGTTTTTTGGGAAGGGAATTTTGAAAATTCCCGAGAGTTTTGGGAATTTTCAAAGTTTTAAGAAATTCTGGTTTTGAAATTTGTATTTATTACTCTAATTAGATACATTCAAAAGATATTTCCAAGAATTATGCTTTGCAATGAGTGGAATTGCTTAGCTGATGTAATCATTGCTTCTCCATGTGTTAATTGATGGTTCAGTTAAAGTCGTATATTTTTTAGTAGGGAGAAAAACGGGATGCTAAGAAGTTGAATTTAAAAATTAGGTTATCTTTCTCTTCTAGATTCAAGTATTTTTTCAGATCATTGCTCTGATTTTTTTTTTTTTCAAATACAATGTTTATTATTTTGTGTAACTAACATAAATTTATTATTATTATTTTGTTTACATAACTAACAATGTTTTTTCTGATGTTTGAAGTAGGCCACATATACCACATCTTTTAAAACGTCAAGTCAAACACATTATTCTAATAGACTGGGTTGTCTGAAAATGTTTATTTCAGCATTATTTTTCTCTCTCTTTTCTAAGAGCTCCAAAGATGTTTTGAAATTTGCATTTTTAGCTCTAATAATGACGAAGTCTTTAATTTTTACTCACACATTAGGCAAAACAGCTATGTAAAATATCACTATGTTTGATTACACTCAAAATTCCCAATGTTCCCTAAAATTCCGGTTTATTCCCGAAAATTCCCGGGTTTTTTCCCGGCTCTCAAAAACTGTGGGTTTTTTGCATCTCTAGATACAGTTGGGGGTTTTCTCACCGGTCGTTATATTGGGATGGTCTTTATAACGTGTGGTCGTTATAACGAGCGTCGATTTAATAAGACTTGGGAAATTTAGAAATTATTGTATTTTTAGAGATTTTATGTAAGGGATTTCCAATGACGAAAATTTTGTTTGAAGGGTATTCAAAGATAGAGATCGTATATGAAACGTTTTCATAAAGGGACATATTTCAAATTATAAACGAGATGATAACGGAGCATTTAGTCGAAATATGTTTCTGTGGCTGTCGCTTCTCAAACTGAAGTGAAATCATCGAGGGGGCTGGAATGTAAACTTCTCCTCTTATCCTGGTTCGTATGGTGCAAAAGTAATGATTTAATATTTTAATTTGACTTTATGTTATGCTTTTAATATTTCATTTCCAAAATTTATTTTTATGCATTGTATTTTTTATACTTTATTTTTCTGCATTTGCGTGCCAAGTTGCGTCTTGTCTTATTTTCGCCGCCTTCAAATAACATCAATACGGCTTTAAATGTACGAAACAATGATTTAATTATTAGAATAATTGCTCTTTGTTCATAACTTACTTGAAAATAAATCTGTGGACCATGGAGTTCTTGCGTTTCTATGACTTAAATGTTCAACATATTGCTTCCATTTGAATTCTTGCATGAATAAGAATGTTTCAAATGAAATTTTTCTACATTCTTTTAAATATTCATAACATGAAGGACCTATTAGTTGTTTGCTAAAGGTTCGTTTTCTATTAGTGCTTTTTTTTATCTGAATTCACTCATTGTCTTACTGAAGGATTTAATTTTGCTATGATCTGCATTGGCACATAAATAAGGAACTCAAATTTTAACCATGGTGCATAATGAAATCAAGCGTGTTTTAATATTTCAAATCAAATTTAATTCACAGTTATAAACCATTAAAGCATTGTATTCCCTTTTGCAATTAATAAAAAGTTCAATGTTAATGTGATTTTATGAAATAAAGATGTTTTATAATGTAATTCTGTATATCCCAATCATTTGATTATGTTTTTTCTTTCATTTATGTTCCCTAATATTCTTTTGTGGTTCAAAAATCTTACAGAGTTTTTTTTAAATTTTACTTAAAATGTTGGCAGTACAATAATTTATGACATCAGTAAATTTTTTGTGCATGGTGTTTAGCTCAAACCAAATTTTACTCAAAGCAAACACTTAACATATTGGAGGTGAAGCGTAGTTAAGGGAGGACAGGTGATTTCACCTTATTTCTGTGGTTTTTTAAAAATCAATTCAAAAGTTTAAGGGAGAAGGAGTAAAGGCGATAGTTTTCAGATTTGTACTGGTTCTGAAAAATTGTAGTCCGGTGCTGGGGCAGTGTTCTTTCACTTTATGTCAGTGTCTTTTTAACTTCCTTATCAACAACTCGTTGGATCTATAAGCATCCCCTCTCATTGTTTTCTTAGGACTACATCACTACCAGACATTTGTAGAAACACCAAACTACCGGGTAGTCCAAAAGTTGGCATATCCTCAATTCATTTTTAATATTATGCTAGTTATGATTGAATGTGTGAAATTCATAAAATTACCCAGAAGTCTTCAGATAGAAACATCAGCAGAATATCATTCATGTTGTAAGACCCCTGAATTCTGTGTTCTGGTAGATATTTTGCAGAGTTTCGGTGATTCAGAGATGTTCTGCTAAACATCTGCAAGGATGTGTTACAGAATCTAGCTTTATTATGGCATGGATGGCTTTCTGCCGATGTTTTTGATACTTACAACTTTTAGATAACTATGTTACAAGCATTCACTGATTACTAACATAATGCTGGAAATGAAGCAGGGCTATGCTCATTTTTCAGGCCGCCCCATATTTTTTTAGTAAAATTGCATGTAAAATGGAGCACAAACCAAAGATGTAGTAGAATGAGGATGCTTATGATTTATGCTTGTACTTTATCATTTAAAATCTTTTGTGTATCCGAATCTTTTCGAAAAATCTTTTATGTTGTGAATTAGTTTCACAAAATAAAATAAGTATACCAACCCTTGTTATATGCCAGAAAAAAAAATTGTTTTTCTGTTTCATCCCATAGTTTTAGGTAGCTTTATTTTATGTGTTAAGACGGTCAAGATTTATAGTACCCATTGTTTTCGTTGAAAATAAAATTAGTGAATACCCTCAAAAATAGCAAAGCATTACAATCCTAACAAGATTTCATTTAAAATGCCAATTAAATGCAGTAGAATAACTAAAAGTGTTCAAAATTTTCAAAGTGCAAACATCTAATTCCTTTTTTACACGGAAATAGGTATTAGGCTGAAGCAGAATATTCAGCAGACGAGCCAAATAGGCGGAATATTCGGCTTCTGCCTGCATCACTAATTGCAAATAAGTATTTAAATATTGAGCTCAGAGTAGTTACATGTTACATCTATTGTATAGTAGATGATATCGTTAAATATTAGAAATTCTATTTGGTATTCTTGCTATATCTCCTCTTCTAGGAAAACTATAGAGAGGTTTTTGTTCCATTATCCCCCATTTTCCCCATCTATTTTTTATCAAAAAAAAAAAGTATCTAGATTTCATCAATGTTATTTTGGAGACTATTTAATTAATTGCATTTTGCTCTGCTGAAAGGGTTAATAAACCAATTTTGTTGTAAGTATAGATATGTGTATTTTTAACTGTTGAAGAAATAATATGAAAATGACTTTTCTGCATATACATTTGGGGAACCATTTTTGAACTCGACAAGATTTAGTTTTTTGAAGGGATTTTAATACAGCAGCTTGTTGACCAAATGAATATCGAAATTATGAGAACCTTTTTCATAAGTATGCTTTGTGATATTTTGTGTTGATATTTAATGTTTATGACTATTGCATAGCTTTTAGTTTTTTTAGCACTTATGTTTTATAGAATGTTTTATTCTGTTTGTTTCCTTTTTGTTGTCATTTAGAGCTTCTTCTGATATAATTTTATTTTTCAGTTGCGGAATTTTTGTTCCAATGGACAGCTAAAATCACTTTTCTGTTTTGCTTATTGCATTAGCCTGCTACACGACAGTACAAACTTATAAAATGCCTGTCAGTGGAGGTAAAGTTTTAAAGTTTTGCATTCTTTTGTTACTGTTTTAATGACTTTTGCTTTAGGCTTTTATTTCGCAAGCTTGGTAAATTTTGAGCAAGAATTAAAACCAGGGTTGGCTTTTTCCCGTCCAAAACCTGTTTTTCCCATCCCACCGGGAAAAACTGGTAAATACCGGGAGAAACTGGTAAATACCGGGAAAAACTGGTAAATACTAGGAAATGACAATATGTAAGCAATATTCTGGATTTCTCTGTCTTATGTGTAAAATTAAAGTTAGAAATATATAGTTATTATACAAATTTTCCTTAAGTTTAAAATTATCCTGCAGAAAAAAAACATAACGAAATAAGATTGCAAAAAGCATAAAATTTGCTCACAAAGTTGTTTTATACTAATCAATTTCCACAATTTTTGGAACACAATAAAATAAAATTATTAAACTTAAAAATATCAGTGTCATCAAGAGAAGCAATAAATAATTTGTGTTCAAATTTAAATAAAAATTTGATTACTTTTTAAGTTAACCTTTTAAACACATTTTTTTTTTTTTTACAATTTTGGTTTGGTGTAAGGTGTAATATTTACAAAATGCAAAGAACTCATTCCACATTTGAGCAAAATGAAATCAAGTTTTGATAAAGCAATGACCCCTGTCCATTTCTTGGCACACCTGATGAATCCGAAATATAAAGGTGAAAAGTTATCACAAGATCAGGTTGAATCTGCTCGTGAATATTTTCAAGCTTTAAATCCAAAGTACTTACAATTTACACAATACAATTCTAGTCAAAAGAAGCTACTTTTCCTAAGACATTTTTCAATGAAGAGATTACAGACACTATTTCACCTGCACTTTGGTGGAGGAATTTAGGTAAAACCAAAATAGATGCAGAATTTCCAATTAATGGAACATCTTCAGGGATGTCCTGCATCATCAGCATCTCTGGAGCGTATTTTTTTTAATTTTTCTTTCATCCAAAACAAGATTGGAAATAGACTGGGTTTACAAGAGCCTGTAAATTAGTATTTTGTTACATGATGATAAAATCCAATGTGGAAGGGGGAGATGAAGAATACGAATGGTAAATGTTTGGGACTCTGTGTGGTATGTAAATATTCGAATAAATCTACTCCATTGTTCGATTTTGTAGATTATCCTTTTTTTTTAAAAAATCTTTCAAGCTATTTACTTAAAACTCAATTTTGACATTTTTAAAGATTATTTTGAATTTATGTTTTAAATAATCAGTTTTTCCCGTGTGGGAAAAACACAGTATTTCCCAGGACGGTAAATACCGGTTTTTACCATGGTATTTACCGGGGGTGGGGAGAACTTTGCCAACCCTGATTAAAACAAATAAATAAAATAAAAATAAATAATAAAAGAAATAAACATTAATAAGTATCTGTATGTCGAAGCTTAGAAATAAAAATATTTGATTTTGATTTGCTTGCTTCAACTATTTTTTCCATTTTGTATACTATTTTAAGGAACATAATCTTATAATATAGATCTTTAATTCATTTAATCAGTGATAAAATTTATGGCCGGTTAATATTTTTGATGTGGATGTATTTTTTAGTTTCGTGAAAAACATTCGTATGTTTCTTTCTAATTGACATTTTGTAACTCATTCTAACAATATTAAATAGAATTCATCGTTTCTTGCTTCCATAGTACTTCCCTAAAAAACTAACTATAGTTGTTTCTCATAATTATAATTGTTTCTGTTCTTACATAACATTCACTGTTAAAAAAAAAAAAAAAAAAAACGCACACACACTTAAAGGTGGCACATTTGTTTGTTTCATATAGAACTCGCATACGAAAATCATGCTATCGGTGTTTTGCATTACTCTGGTATTTTTGCATAAAACATGCTCTTTTAACAAATTTCAGCAAAGTCCTATTAACCTGTTAACCGGGGAATTAGCTATTGCTCAACTCGTTTCACAATGGGGACTTTTTTTTCGCAGCGATAAGTAATATCACACCACAAATAATAATTCACATCTCAGTATGTAAATAATACAACACAATAATAAAAATATATAAAACACTGAAATGCACAATAAGAATATACGAAAAATTTCGTCATGCCCATTGCTGTAGGCTTTTATGTATGACGAAATATTTCGTCATACCCAGTTAACAGGTTAAGGATGTCAACATGATTGTTTTTTGTTTTAAAATAGGCACTTTATTAGACACTATGTGGGACAGAATTAGCTTTTTTCATGAAATTTTCCACATCAAAGCTAATTTTTTCCTCTCATGTTTGTTTTGATATTAATTTTCAGTTTAATCTACAAATTTATTTGGAAATAAAAATGCGTTTTACTTTCAAGATTATGTTTTTTTCAAAAAGGAGGAAAATAGCTATCCAAAGCAACAGTTAGAAAGTAGCAATCATATAATTTAAGTCAGTCTTTTAGTAGTAAAAGTAGTATCAGTTGGTGGATCCGTGGAAATAAATCTTTAACTCCTTGACAGTTAAGGATGCACCTTTAATTGAAAAAAAAAAAGGTTTCTTTGGCTCTATGAACCAAGGGTTTTTTTTTTGAATATTCTTATGTTAACTTGAAATTTTAGGAGCTCGAGAGGTTTTAAAATTGCTTTTAAAGTTTTCTCAAAAAAAAAAAAAAGTTAAAATACCCACAAAATTGACTGCTGGGGTAAAAAAATGAAATTGTTAATAGCATTATGCTAACAATTATACATGTTTTATCAATTGCCTTTTTGTTTTCTGAAATTCAAATCTAAAAGTACAAAATGATATTTTGTGTTGAAGAAATTATGAATTTGCTTTTCATTGCTACTTTTATTTGCATGAACTGAAGTACAAAAACTAATTTTTAGATACCAGGCAAGCTTTAAAGCTTCTGGAGCGAATTCAAGTGCACCTACAAGAGTCTGAAGCAGCTCAGTTGAGTCCATCTGTTGGAGATGATCTTAATACATTGATATCTGTCTTAGATAGTCCTGTTTTTAACAGCATTTTAAATATTCAAGTGAGTTATTTGTTATCTTATTTCTTTTTCTCATAATATTTATTGATGGAAACATAATTAATACTTTTTAAATTTGTGCCAAATTTTTTAATAATTAATAATATTATGAAATTGTTTTATATGAAATTATATTCTTACTACCTTGATCATTGATTCAATCTTTCATGTCATTAATACATATGTGCTAAAAGTATCTAAGACAGATTTAACTTATTCAAAGTAGGTAAAAACACTTCAGTTGTCGTAAATTACTATTTTAGTGCTTATATATTCTTTCAACCTTTTTCATTGTATAGTGTGACTTAAATGCTTCATATCATTTTTTACTAAATTTAGCATTTAAAAACATCCTAGATAGATGGATTTCTGCGTGGATTATTGTCTTAATAAATGAGTAGTTACTTTTCCCAATTTTCAGTTTCATTAAATCTTCTGAAGAGAGTGGTACAGTTCATTTATGCCTCATAGTGCCCTTTTAAAGGGGAGCTTGAGGTGAAAAGTTGAAAAATCAGTGCACTCTAAAAGCCTTCCATTATGTTTGTAAAAGCTATGATTATCATGCATTTTATTATTGTCTTTTTTGATAATATCTTGAGCTGAAGTACTTAAAGCTTCCACAGTCTATTTTCAGTTAAACCCTCATATCTCAAAAACAAATTTCACCTGCTCCATACGTAAAAACTGTAATGTGTTTTCTGGAGTTCTCAAAATTTATTTTTAGAAACCCTTGATGTGTCGAAATTCTCGTACAGAAGAAAGTTTGAATTATTTTTCCTTCACAATTTTTGTAGTAGAACCAGTTTTGAAAACATCTGTTTCTTGGTTTTCATCTCTTTTCCTGGAAAGTAAAAGAAGAAGGGATTTTAGTGAAATTATAGAGCGTGGCTAGGATGGAGGTCCTGTAGTGTTTCTTATCACAGTGTTTCCCCAGAGGTTTGCTCATCTGCACTTTTTTTTCAGAACAGATGCACACTTTGAGGAAAGATACTCATTTTTTGTAGCCGTTTAGTTTCCAAGCGTAAATGGGAAAGAATGTTCCTTACCATTCTGCATTTTTAACTCCCACAAAGTGGCCAATGAAAGGCTTCAATTGAATGACGCTTGAAGATAAAATTGGAACTTTGAAGCTGTTAGATAAAAAAAGAAAGTCAAAACAGCTGTTTATTTAAAAATAAGTTGTTAATTGTTTCACAAACTGATTGCATAGAACATGTATCAATATATATATCGTATGCGAGTGTAGTTATGAGAGTTATTAGTGCAATTTTTCTAAACCTAGATAACTTGAAACCTCAATATCTCTTAAGTTTTTTCTTTTCTTGAGAGATTTGAGATATCGAGATCACACGATATAGCTTTTAATAAAAATAGTGTAAGACAATTGCAAGAGTTTCATTTTTCCTCTATTTCACTACACAACAAAAGTTCTACCTCAGTAATAGTGCTATTATATTATTATGGCTTTAGCAATATTAGGAAAGATTTTGATTGTTAAAAAAAATTGGCAGTTTTTTGTTGTCACTGCAAATTTTTCCATCTTGCCAATCTATGAAAGTTAGAAAAAAAAAGAATGTGATCATTTACATAGTTGGTGTATTGCTAAGGTGTAATTGAATGCAATATAAAATTTATCACTCACTGAGTGAACTCTTCATATTGATTGAATAGGTGTTTTGCTTTTTTGATATGTTCAAAATTACAATTTGCAATCCTCATGTTTTATATGGAATAGGTGAAACCATGAAAAGTGAGCACACTATATAAAAACAATTTGTTCTGAAATGACTCCTCAATAAAGTTTGGATAGGCAAAACACTAATTTCAATCCTGATGCTTCAATAACAAGTTGATTAACTTCATAGGCTGGTTGAAATTCCAAGTTTTATTGATATTTTAGGCAGGTCATTCAAAAAACATAATTTATTTTCTTTTAATTATGTGTTTATGTATTTTTAGAAAGTAACTTTCCTAACTATGTTATGTGTACATAGGCAGAATATTACCATTGTTTTTTCCTGGCAGCATTTTTTCTACCATAATTATCCTACTAATGATTAATTTCAGAATATCAACAATGCATACATTCTTTCAGCAAATTGGACTTGAACGCCTTTCCCTTTCATTCCTTTTTGAGATACTAAATAGTCTCTTTCCTGTTTTAGGATTCTCTCCAAGAGTTAAAGAGGCAGCTACACAAACACCCTTCCATTTTGCCTGTTGATTTTGACATATCTCCTACGACTGGAGAGCTACTTCTTAATGTACCTGCAGACCCTATACCCCTGCAGAATTCAGATTCCTATGAGCCAAGCTCTGACAACGAGCAGAACTATGATTACGATGGGCACGTCGCAAAGACTAGAGGAACAATGAAGTCAGATGAGATGGAGCCCCATTCTACTGAAGTAAGGAGCATTCTTTATTTGCAATTTTTTTTTGTTTTGACACCAATTAGCCGGCCTATATATCTCTTAATAGTGCATCAATTTTTAACTCTTTAGCAGTTTCATGTTTTCCTAGAATTTGGTTTAAAAAAAGTCACGTTTCAGTTTGGTTGTTTCATTTTTATATAAATATGTTTAGTGTTCACTTTAGAGGGAAAAAAGGGCAGGGTGCTGGTGTCTGAAAGGGGCACTATTTATTGCAAGTAGGGCACTACTTCAACGCGGTGTCTCCCCCTCCCAAAGCTGGAGCTGATTTTTTAAAAATAAAACATAAAATAACCTTATATTGGGTAGCCCATGTAAAAACAACTTCCGATTATCAAATATATTAAAATATCTAAAAGATGCAAAAAGATTGAAATTTTAAACACAATAGGCAATTTTCTGCGAATCAATAGAGTTCACTATTGACATGGTTTCAAAAATAAAACACAAAATAAGCTAATATAAAAAAGCAAATGTCTAAATAATTTATGATTGTTAAAAATAATAAAATATTTACAAGATTCAAAAGGATTGAAATCTCAAACACGGCAGGCATTTTTTGCGTCGCATATGTATTAAGCACATCAAACATGTTAAAAAAAAAAAACAGAAAATTGTATTGATGAGCAGTTGAAAAAGGAAAAAATCACAATTCAATGAATACCTATGGACATCAAGAACTATATTAACTTTCAAAGCTTTTTTAAGCACTTGAAAATCAACTTTTTTTACCAAGTCCAAAAAATAGCTGATTGACAGGCACTCCTTATTTCTTTTCGGGTAGATAAGCAGCAGCTTGTACTTGTTTAAAAGCTGAATTTTAACTCCTGCTGCTTATACCCATGGCCGCTTTATAA
>JAXGGA010009232.1:0-52427 GCA_038373865.1 Uloborus plumipes | reverse complement strand
TAAATTTTGGCGCACTGTATAATATTTTGTATTATTTTATATCTTTCAACTCGGCTTTTAAAAATATTTTCCAAAACATAAAACACACGAGCATTGAAAATTTTTACTATTCCTTAGAACTTTTCTTTATAGAATTGAAAAATAAGATAAAAGATTGTGCATTCAATTGCCTAAAATGCACTTTCTGGTATGAATCCACTTGTCAAAACACTTGGCCAACTTTTGCTTCTTGCAATCTGGAGAAAATGGAAAAACTTTAGAAATTTAATAGAATTTGAGATTTTCTTTAAATTGTTTTTTTCTTTCACTTTGTTTTCCGTTTTAAAACTAGTGTTTTGGATAAAGATTTGTTAGACTATTGACTGTTTTATCAATTAAGTTGGTTGTTCTCGTAGACAGAAAAATAGTATGCTACCTTCGAGCAGTACTGAAATTATGCAGTTATTCTTATACTTCTTCATACGATGTATAGAAATGATGTTCTTGGTGAAAAAAACTTATTAAATGATTGTACAACGTTTAAAAAGCATTACATTCATTTAATTTATTATATGCATGCATATTAATTTTTAATACATGCATTTTTAGCATCTCGACATTCCTCAAACGTTACGCATTTTGGCTAAATTGAAAGTTTTGATGTTTTTTGCAATAAAATATACATTATCATTATTCTGCAATACAGGAAAAGAGTTAAAGAAGCTTAAAGTAAAAAATACCCTAAAGCCTCATTAACTTGTCTCTCATATACATTTTTTTTTACATTTATACCTCGTTTTTATATAATATGAACTCATTCCGATAAATTTCGCAAACATGCACCATTTTTAAGTCGCAAAATATTGTGGTTAGGAGTCGCTTTCCCTTCCCTAGAGTCCAGAAAATGTCTGCTTGATATTTTTTTGTTCGCTTCTGCTGGGGGAGAAGCCTCTTAGACATGAAAAGTTCAGTAAAAGAAAGAAAAAAAGGGCCTCTTTTCATTGTGAAGATATTAGTGAAAAATCATTCCATTAACTTAATTAAATCCGTAATTCAGCAGTTCAAATGGCAAAATGAATTTTGCTACTAATTAACTTTAGCTAAATACCAATAATGATACCTACTAATAAACAAATACCAATTGAAAGTGCTATAACTACATTTAGGGCCCTGCTCCACATTGACGTAAAGCAGAAAAATAAAGCAGAAGCGTAAAATGGAGCAAATAGTGTTCCTATGGAAAATACCCGGATTTTCGGTTTCTGCCTTTAGTTTCGGTCGCGTTGTACGCTGATGTGGAGCAGGGCCCTAATACTGGAGATATGCAAAATAGTTTTTACTTAGAACGTGTTTTTATTTATTTCTTTATTTATTTATTTTGTTTCTTTATCCCTCAAACATCAAAATTATTAGTTAATTTTCCGATTACAAATCTTATGCATTTAAACTTAATTTCACATAAGTTTCTTGAAATATGCTTTGATGTGTATCGCATGTATGCTTGTGTTTTGTATTTACAAGAAACACCTTTTTCAATGTTGTTTGAACATCTGAGTTGCAGTCATCTAAGTTAATAAATTAATTGATTAATTAAAAGTTTGAAATGATTGTAAAATAAGAAGATTTTTTTCAGTTAAATGTTGATTAAAAAATAGTACAACTTGTCAACATTTTAAATGACATTCTTTTCATACAATCAACAATTAATTAGATAAAATAAACTTGACATTGTAATTTATGTGAACTAAAACACAAAAAAATATATGGTCATGCATTCATGTATTTCAGATCACGAAATATATCTCGACGCATGAGGTAAGAACGTAATGATTTTCCTATAGATCCACATATTTACAAAAGACTACATAAACATTTTATACCAAAACAAACGTTCGTTTGAGGCGCCAAATCTGAATACGATGCCCGAAAGAAAGCCATATCTTCTGTCGCAAGAATATAAAAGGCAAACGGTAAAAGATCTGGCATAAACTCAGCAAAACGATAATCGTAAAGAAATCGATGAGAAAGAATGTAAGATAAGTAAATAAATGAATTAAAAGTTAAAAATGATTGTAAAATATGAATATTTTTTTCAGTTCAATTTTGATTTAAAAATGCCACAACTTGTCGACATTTTTAAGGATATTCTTTGCATACAGTCAAATTAATCAGAGAAAAGGAGTATTTTTTAAACCTCCCTTTTATGCTTGACATACCATTGTAAATTATACAAACTGAAATAACTATTAGGGCAAAAAATATTTCGTCATGCATTTCAGATTACAAAATGCATCATGAAGCATGAGGTATGGAACGTAATGATTTTCCTATGGATCCACATATCTACAAATGAATACATAAACATTTTATACCAAAACAAACGTTCGTTGGAGGCGCCAAATCTGAATACGATGCCCAAAAGAAAGCCATATCTTCTGTCGCAAGAATATAAAAGGCGAGCGGTAAAAGATCTGGCATAAACTCAACAAAACGGTAATCGTAAAGAAATCGATGAGAAAGAAAATAAGAAAATGGAAACCTTTAGTGCTTGAGTGAAAAAGATAAATAAAGACATAAAAATGCATATGCCTGCGAGAAGTGCGTAGGGTCATTGAGCATCTTTAAGCGCTGTTTTAGTATGGAAGACTGTGTCTGCAATGCTCGATAAAATTTCGGTTGAAAACTCTCATATGAAATCATACTTTCTCTTAGAGTCTAGGAAATTGAGACATTATATCTTCACTGTTCACATTGACAGGTTTTCGGAATTATTTTGCGTTTGTTATATGCTATCGGATGTGCAAAATGTGCCTTTTTTATGCAGAAAACATTTTGCATGTTTGATCGTCGGATGTGTTTTCTATTATCTTTTTTTCCATAAATATATTGACAATTGATTTTAGTGAAAGAAATAATTAGTACCATTAGATTTTCATTGTCTGCTTTAGATGCCAAATCCTGACAGATTCTTTACGTTTTTATTTTATTTATTTTTTTTTTTTTACATGAAACATATTTCCCATGAATGTTGTGAATACTTTTGATATTATTTGCTTTACTATCTTCCGTTCTTGTAAAATAATTCTTGTAAAATAATGCTCAGAAAACTTTTATAAATTCCTAATAGATACCTTAGTTTAACAGAATTGTTGACCTATATAAATATATTAGATTTCAGATTTTAAGCCCTGAATGTGTTTTTCATCCCCCCTCCCAGGTTTTTCCCCTGATTAATTCTTATAAATGCCTTAGATTTTTTTAACTCTTTATAAATGTTTTAACTTGGACATTTTTACGCCTGTATAAAAAGCAGATTTTACGTTTTTGAGTCATGAGTAGGTTTTCATATAATTATTTTTTCAGTCATTATTCTTGCATAAATCTCATGAAATAATTATTCATTATTCTTAAAATGTTGATAGCCTTCTTATATAGGTTTCAATTTAGGAGAGGTTTTATTTTTATGTAGATTTTATGTAATTTTTTTATGTTTTTTAGTGATAAATAAGTGTTTTAAGTTATTCTTAAAAAATATATTATTCTTCATTGGTTCTTATAAAATTCATAAATAAGTACAATTAAAGCTTTGACAATCTTCTTGTGGTCTCAATTTGAAAGCTCTTACGTTTTTCTCCAAACCAGATTGTATATTAATGAGCGATGAGTATACTTTTTATACTATTATTATTATCCTTTTATCATGAGGTTGTAATGATTAATTTTTATAATATCTTTAACTATATTTCTTTGAGTCGTAATAACTTCTCCTATAAAAGCATCCATTCAGTAGGATTACTACTTACTTTTACATTTCTTATCTGGCTATCTGTACACTAATATTGCACTTGCTTCTTTGATAATTGCTCTGTTCTAAAATTGATTCTTTAAAATTCCAAGAAGTCATTGCACGTTTCGCGATAAAAGGCTATTGAAAAGGATACAAAAGGAAAAGAATGGGAGTGGTCGAAATTTCACCTGTCGCATTGCATGGGGGATTAACTCTATTCATCGTTTAGGCTTAGAAGGGAAGAAAATTTTACGCGCGAAAAAGTACGTGACGGTTTTAAAGACATGGTAGCTTGAATCCTTCTAGGATTTACAACCCTTCCCCCAAAATTTCGCTTTCATGTTAAGAAGACCAAGATGTTTGTTTATATTTTTTTTATAAAAGGCGAGTTGCTTGGAGGAGCAGCAATATCTGATTTTTGGGAACACAATGCGAAAGACTGTGTGTGTATTCGGCAAGTAATAACACCATTAAGATGCATATCTGAAGTGGAAAAGATCACGATCTTTCAAAAATTGCAATCAATAATGCTCCCGAGTTACCGTTAAAGCAGCGTTTTGAAGCTTTCAATTTCCGTGACCCAGTTTTGAATACTAATTTTCATCATGGCCGCTCTCCCTCAGATTTTAGTAAAATATTTTCTTCCGATTTTAGTAAAATTAATAACAATGGATTTTGAGTATATTGATGAGAAAGCTGCACTATTACTTTTACTAAAAACAATGACATTAAAAAAAATAATAATAAATTGTATAGTTCCCCGTAGTCCATTTGACAGCACCGTTTCAGTTCATCTTGCATTTTCTCAATTGTTTAACTAAATAGTTGAATGAGCATCCATACGTTTATATCTAAGACCCTTATTAATACAAATGATTGCTTTAAAGCTATAATAATTTTAAATAAAAAATGGTTTTTTCTAATTATAAAAAAGAATATATTTTCCAGTATTGTACAAAAATTAGGGAGTTTGTTAAGTACATGTGTACTGTTTTCAGGTAAATACCTCAAATTATATCAGTATAGCACTAAATTTTCATTTGTTTACTAAAAATGGTTTTTAAATGTATAATTAAGAACATATTAATTCATACACGTTTTATAGTTTACTGCGTTATTTATTTTCTTCCAGTAAAGTAATCCACTTTTCAACATTTTTACTGTTATACTCGTGTCCCCCCTTTGAGTTCCGCATCTGGGGGGAGGGTTGGTGAATCAGCACTGTTGCCGCTCGGCAAAAGAGTTAAAAATGTCAAATTCGTTACACTTCCTCATTCAACTCATGAGTTCGGTGTGAGTTTTCTTTTTAAAAATGCTCATTATTGTAAACAAAGAGTCTTAGTATTGCTGACCAAAAATTATCTCGTGCTTTTACGGAGCAAGAGTGTTTGCAAAATTATCAGAAAAGGAAGGGAATGACAATAGGTATGACGGTATGAGATTGAGCAATTGTGTTAAAAATATGTTAATGGAAAATAGTGTGATATGTGACAAAGATGAAAGGGTATCAAACATTTAAGTATTTCTTATTATTCTGTGCAAAAAATTTGGGGGTGCAACAGCCCCCTCTTGCCCCCCTTATTTGCCGTCCCTGGGTATGAGATTGCGCAATTGTGTTAAAAATATGTTAATGAAAAATAGTGTGATATGTGACAAAGATGAAAGGGTATTAAACATCTTAAAAAGTGAGACATCATTTATGCGCAGCCTCTAAAGGAAGAAACTTGTTTTTCAAAAAAACTAAGTATAGCAATACTAGCTGGTTCTGTAGAGCAAACCTAAGGTTGTGTCGTTCATGTCAATAGAAATAAAAACTTTTTTACTAGTAAAAGTTAACATCTTCTTTTGGAAAAATCAGGGCATACATTATTTTGTTTAAAACCTAATTACATTTTAACGAAATAAATGGCGGTGAAGCTGTGTTATGTAAGATAATGGATACATTATAGTTTCACTATCTGAAATTTTTGAATTATATTAATCCATTAGTAGTGGTTTTCCAAAAAAAAAAAAATGCTTTTTGGGAAAACATTTTCATTTAATGGTAAGAATAAGATTTTTTTTTTTTTTTTGCGATTGTTTGTGTAGTTATTTTCGTCTACTTTAAAGTATTGCGATGCGATGCAGCAGCTAAAACCCCAAAATGTATCCGAAGAGAAACTATATTAATTGTAAGTAACTACTAGTAACTATTCTTCGTAATAACTTATTCGGCTTTTTATGAACTGTTGAACTCGGAATTTTTTCTTCAGATAAATAAGAGTTAACACACATTTGAATATTATTTTTAAATGAAGCAGTCTTTCTTTGACGGAGACATGTAAAGTACTATAAAAGGTAAAACATGTATAGTTGGGAAATAAATGTTAAAATAAAACAAGATGAAAAATCCCGAGTGATTTCCAAAAATATATAAATAAAGCCGTAAAACTGCACAAACACATTATACTCTGCTTTAGAACCATGGAGCAGCATCGAAGACCGTTGTAATATAAACTCATATTTCGACAAAAATGCTAAAACTCAGCTAAAAACTTTCATATGAAATCTTATTTTCCCAAAGGGCTAGCAAAATTCAGTTATCATGTCTGTCATATTTGCATTTCAATGTTTTATTGTGTTTTCCTTGTACTTCCCCGTGCTTCTGTTGCAAGTAAACAACGTTATGTTGGTATTTTGTTTCATTCTGAGAAAGAGCTTTCAATAGTTTTATGGGCGAATGGCGTTGCTCTAAATTATTATATTTCGCGTACTGAATCAGTTTTCTTTATTGTTTTATGTCAAAACTCTAAGCAAATAAGCTTCATTTTTCACTGCTCTGATATTTGAATGTTATATTCAAGCTTATAAATTTAAGAAATTATTTTTTTTTTTTGTAACATATAGATTTTAAGACTTACTGTACGCTTTTTAACAGCAGGTTTCAAAATATACCACAGTGTAAAATAGTTACGATGCGTCATGCAATTTTTTTTCGGCTGGCGAATAAAGATTTGACGATTTTCCACCGTTTTCCTGACAGAATCAAGTATATCGTTTTGAAAATGTTTCCTGAGTTGCTGCATGTTGCATGAATGTAGACTTCTTACTGTTGCAAAATATATATTTAGCTAAAAGTTCCACAGTAAACTAATCGGTTCTGTAATCAATTCCGCTTCACAACACAACTGCCACACGTCTAGCTTAGCCAAGACCCTGACAAGGACGAAATACTTTCATGCACATCTTTATATTTTAGTTAGATGATTTTCCCTTTCATGGTGCCAGCGCACTTTATGATTGTGAGAATTAGTCACGTTTTCGCACTCACCCTAAACCCCATACATAGTCCGGATATATTTCCTCACTTCACTTCCAGTAACTCTAAGTACGTATCGGATAAAGTACATTTCCGTGTTGCCATTCCTCAATCAATAAGAGTTTTTATTTTAACCGATTACGTAGAGGCCCTTTTCTAACGTCTTATCCTGGTCGCTACAGGAGCAAGGTTGTTTCTAGGTGCTTTGGGATTTTTGAAGAACGCGTTTAGTGATCTCGGCTACCGTAAGGAAGGTATCGTTTTCTTCGATCGAATTTCGAAAGCTAGGGACGGTGACGAAGATAATTTTCTTTTAGCTTCCAATCGACTGCTCTTTTTCTTCCTTTTTTTTTAAGTAACATACATACTTCTATTTTTTTTCAACGCCCTTGTTTCCTTTACGCTGAGCTTTTGCGAAACATGGAAATATCTTTTAATACTTCGTATGATATAAGTAAAAATGAAGCAGTATTTGGGACTAGTTGAATCATTACTGTTTTTTCACCCCTCCCCCCCTCCTTTTTTTGTTTAAAACTGAAAACATATATAAATTCCATTAATGGATGTAACATATTGAAACCAATATCATTTTATGTCCTATTCTTATTCTCAATTAAAAGCGCATTTTTTCGTGGTTGTAAGTTTAAATGTAAACTGTTTTTCTGTCATTTAATAGCTAATATAATATTCTTTTTTTATCATGCACTAACGTATTACAAATCGAATGCTATTTAAAGCAAGATTTACATCAATTGGATGATTCCTAAGAATTGGTCCTGAAACATACTCAGTAAAAAGGGATCAGTAGTTTTAATAGTTTTAGTGTGATTTTAATTATTTTGATTCATGATTTCTAAACTGACAATTACATAAAGAAAATAACCAATTTTCACTGCGTTTTTCAGAAGGCAAAATCAATCAGTGTTTCTAATTATATCAGATTTTGCGTGAATAGTGATTGAGATCCTGTATAGCTCGTAAAAGATGGACTTGTGTTCTTTATCTTTTAGTTTGAAAATTCTCTTTTTTACAGTATGAAACTATAGCTTTTTAAAGTAAGCACTAAAAATAGGTATAATTCAACTTCGCAGAGATGGCCTATGACTCCTCCTTTTTTCAGGATTGTCCATTTTTAGGAAGGGGTGATACGCAGATGAAAATTGTGGAATGGGATTCACAATTGATGGAAGAATTTGAATGGGTACAAATTCTACCTATTTTAAGGAAAGGACTCGTTTTCTCATTTGATTGACACCGGCCATCTTGTCGCGGTTGAATTATACTTAGTTGCTGCATTGGTATAAATTTATGTTAAACAACCGTACCATTTTCTTTAACTAAATTAAATGTTTTAATCTGTTTTTGTGATAATTTGTGAAGTATAAGTAAAATTCAACTTCGCAGAAATGGCCTATGACTCCTCCTTTTTTCAGGATTGTCCATTTTTAGGGAGGGGTGATACGCAGATGAAAATTGAGGAATGGGATTCACAATTGATGGGGGAATTTGAGTGGGTACAAATTCTACCTAATTTAAGGAAAGGACTAGTTTTCTCATTTGATTGACACCGGCCATCTCGTCGCGGTTGAATTATACTTAGTTGCTGCATTGGTATAAATTTATGTTTAACAACTGTGCCGTTTTCTTTAACTAAATTAAATGTTTTAATCTGTTTTTTGTGATAATTTGTGAAGTATAAGTAGTATCTGGTTAAATTAGTACGTGTTTTGATCTGTACTTTTTGTTATTATACTGCATATTTTTAAATGTTTTACTGCAACGTTTTAGGGTATAAGAAATGCAATGTAACAACATAAGTAACATAAGTCCCATATGCATAATTACTGCTTCTGTTTTATTAGTAAATAAAGGCCACTTGACAAACATAAACAACCCTTATAGTACAAGTTTTTGTAAGACACTTCGTGATATACGTTGTATGAACTGGTAAAATATTAATTAATCAAATCTAATGCACGTAGGTTGTTTTCTAACGCATGTTTATTCTCTGTTATTTACTTCAAAAAAAAAAAAAAAACCTCATAGTTGCTTTTTGACACTTTTTTTTTTCAGAATTATGCATATATTTAATGAGTTATTTGCATTCAGGGTTCATGAAGAAAAATAAAGAAAATATTGATGTATTTAAGATAAAGGGGTCACAGTACCTCAAAAGTGACCAAAAGACCAAAAAAATTTTTATTGCTTATTTCAAAAGTAAAAGTTATTTAAAACACTCGGAAAAAATAGCATTGCTCTAGCTAAATTATTTAAAACGTTATAAGTGACTTTAGGGCATGCATGCTATGTGTTTTAATGGAAAAGAAAAACTTCAAAGTGCTTTTTCTCGATGATCAGTTTTTAGGGTTTCTATGTAAATGGAAATGTTAATGAATTTATTCGATTAAAGATACAACTTTAAAGCAATATTTTTTTGCACTCAAGATAATATATTTAACAAAACTGTGCATCGAATAAGCATTTCATTAATTACAAAAAAATTTAGAGCTTGTTAAACTTCGAAAAACAAAATTTTCTAAGATTTTTTTACATAAAAGGTCACAAAATATTTTCAAATTAATATATACATGTATGAAAATGAATGCACAGATTTTTAGGGGTGATTCTTGTGATCATTTCGCAAAAAGGAATTTTGAAATTAGTGCAGAAACAAAAAAGCTTTAGGGTTTTTTAAAAATTGAAATTTTAATAATTTTTCAAATTTTCAAAAAAAAAATGAGCAAGACATTTAATGTTTGAAAATAAATTATTAATTGCTAAATGAGTGCGGAAACTAAGATTTCAAAGAATTACATGTTTCATGTAAATTTAAGAAAATTGTTAGAAAGGTACTGTAACCCCTCAAAAACTCTAACATTAATGTAATTTATTAGATCATACGTACGGTTCAAGTCCAGAGTGACCGATGCCGAGGCTGGGACTGTGATATTATTATTGGAAGCTTGACACTGGAGCACGGCCAGTAGGTCGTTTCTGTGGAGCTCTTCGATTTCCAATTCGTTTCGGACAGAATTATCTCCAGTAACGAATGTATAAGTATCGTCGAGCAGTGCGTAGTCTCTCCACCACGTGACAGCTGGTCTTGGCTTCCCTAAGAGCAAGGAAAGAAAGTGAAATGCATGATTAATACTTTTGCTGTTGCTGTTTGCTTTTCAGTTAAGTTATGTCGATCTCCAAACATGCTTTTAGTGCGTGAGATTGTGGATACATACACAACATATGACCAGTTAACACTTTCAGTTCTGAGCCTTTTCGACCGCGCATCTCCCTCCAGACTGGGGGTTTTTGTCGCTTTTCGTGATTTTTTAAAAGATACTTGGAAAAAGTTAATGTTGGTAATTTTAATTTTATTAAATACTTCAAAATGTTTTCTTTCGTGATGAAAGACCTATTAAAGTGAAACAACAATTAATATTTAGCAAGAAATTGTCGAAAAATGTATGTTTGGAACTTGAAAAAAAAAAAATTCCGCGTAGGAAAATATCATTTTTGACCACAAAAATATGCACACATTTAATTTAAAACTTACCCAAATCTTGAACAAATATTTAAAAAAAGATTTATTTTTCAAATACACATTATTTTGCAAAATTTGCTTTGGTGTGGTACATTTCAAAACACGGATTTGCACTGTGGCACGCTTGCACTAACTCGTATAAGCCTCGATTCTATAGCGTCTCCTGCAGTTAATTCTGATTGGTGGTGCCATCTATATATTTTTTAAGAAAGTAAAAGGTCCATAGATAATATCTAAAAAGGATTGAAACGAAAAAAACAGTATTTTTAGAGCAACAGTAGCTCAAACTTGACCCCGAGCTGAGCTCGGGCTTAGACCGGAAATTGTTAAACATATTTAACACATTGTGGGTAGATTACTATAATTAGGTAACTACACATTTGGAAAACTACTAAAAGTCATTGCAAAAAAAAGTCTACAACGTACAAAAGCGAGGTTATTGTTATAAAAAATTCACTGGTGCTGCTTGAAACTTTGAAAACGAAATAAGTTTACCAACAAAGGAAAATTCTATTATATAGTTGGGCAAGTTGACACATCTAATTATTAAACATATCACAATTGCAACAGGACCCGCCAAACATATCAGCATGTTTGGTTTTAGTTCTGTAAGACTTAACATTCTACAAAAATGATGACATTACATTAGTTTAAGTTTTCCTCAAAGCAGTCAAATTTTAGTTACCTAGTTATGGCTTATGATATGGAATATTGTTAGGGTTTCAGAGCTTAGTCTCACTACCACACGGATCGTACTTAAAAGGAAAATAAAAACTTTTTCGAAAATAATTTGAAGCAAAATATACGTACATAAGTGAACCTTGATTGAAAATATAGTACACAAAACGTAATACAATGTTGTACTAATATAACCATATAGGGTCAGTATAGGGCTGTAGTTTTAATGTTTTAACATAAGTTCCTTCCCTTTAAGTGGATGAACTAAGAGATAAAATTATGTTCAAGACTGCACTCCTTTAAGTAAGTAAATTAATTAGGTATGAAACAATTGACTTTATGAGTGTTTGTCAGAGAATGAAATCATGTTTGAAAAAACGGTAGGGGTTAAGAATTCACCCACCTACACGTGGAGACTGTAGAGGGTAAATGAAAAGACATGCGAACTGCTGTATTATCTAAATAAAATCATTTTAAAAGAAAAAAAATATACACAAAATCAAATTGTTCTCCAAATTTACATAAAAAACGAACAAGGTGTAAGTCACGTAAAAAAAATATCTTCTGAAGAATTATAAAGATATGAAAACTTAATTGCTTCATTTAACTCCAGAGTACGTAATACATGGAAAAAAAACGGAAACACCTAAATGTACAGCAAATATAGCATGGCAGGCAGAGCCGTCATTTCAAGTTTTTCCAAAGGGGGGGGGGGCAAAGGGTCCAAACACAATGCAATTTTATCAGAAAACATTAAAAACCACGCCCACTTATATGTAAATACATTGATTTCTCAAAGCCAGGGGGGGACAATTGATCCCCCCCCTGACCCCGAAATGACGGGCCTGTTTAAATACATTGATTTCTCAAAGTCAGGGGGGCAATTGACCCCCCTGACCCCACCCCCCTAAATGACGGGACTAATGGCAGGGACAATTCATGACCAAACATTTTTATTAACCTTCTAATTGACAAATTAAACAAGTTGAAGGCACATGCAATACACCTACATCTCTGTTATTTCCAGAGACTGCACTTTCAAGCTTAGAGTACCAAAAAATTTGACAAATTAAACAAGTTGAAGGCACATGCAATACACCTACATCTCTGTTATTTCCAGAGACTGCACTTTCAAGCTTAGAGTACCAAAAATTTGGCAAATTAAACAATATGAAGGCACATGCAATACACCTACATCTCTGTTATTTCCAGAGACTGCACTTTCAAGCTTAGAGTACCAAAAAATTACCAACTAAAGCAAAAATAAGCACACCCTCGAGAGATCGCAGCAATGGTATGGCTCGAACATTTAATCGATTAAACCGATTACCGACCCTTAACCGGTTTGTCGGTATATTGCATGCAGTTCTGCCTTAGTTCTGGCTTCTTTGCAATAACTTACTGCGTTAACCATTTGTTTCCCATTCGAAGAGCTACGGGAGAGGAAAATGTAAGATCACTCAATTTTGAAAAACAACTTTTTTCAGTGTCACATTCAAATATACAGGGTGTCCACTCCAATCGTGGACCAATAGCTAATTTCTAAACCGTTAGAGATAAGCATATAGTTTATTTAGGAAAAAATCTCCAAATTACGAAAGGAATTTTGGGTCTATTCAATGTTTTTCAAAAAATCAAATTTTGAAAGAGTTACGAAATTTAAATTTTTATACAGCCCCCCAGTCCTATCAATCATATTTAGCAAAACATTCTTGACACTGTAACGTTTAAAACTAAAAAAAAAATCACTCTTCTACGACAAAAATTAACCGAGTTATGACGTTTTGAAAAATCAAGATTTTGAAGGATTTCGCATACGGTCCCTAAAGCGATCTCTCGATGACGCGTCATGACGTCATGAAACAATGCAAAATCTTGATTTTTCAAAACGTCATAACTCGGTCAATTTTTGTCGTAGAAGAGTGATTTTTTTTTAGTTTTAAACGTTACAGTGTTAAGAATGTTTTTCTAAATATGATTGATAGGACTGGGGGGCTGTATAAAAATTTAAATTTCGTAACTCTTTCAAAATTTGATTTTTTGAAAAACATTAAATAGACCTAAAATTCCTTTCGTAGTTTGGAGATTTTTTCCTAAATAAACTATATACTTATCTCTAACGGTTTAGAAATTAGCTATTGGTCCACGATTGGAGTGGACACCCTGTATATTAACCTATTAAATTATTTATAAACAGTTGGATTCTCAACTATATGTTACCTAGTTTTCACCATCCAGCAGTTTAGTTCAAAAACTATCATGAATCTTGTTTTAATATGCTACGTGATTATTTTTACCCCAGCACAGTCCCTTAGATCAACAATAATAATTTAAAAATAAGTTGATTCTTGAAAAAATGTACATAGATTAATACACTCACATTTGAAATAAAACAAAAAAGTCGCAGAAAGGCTTAAAGTTAATTATTAGATAAATTAAAGGAATTATTTCACAATGTTTCCATCATAAGTAACTTCTTAATTCATAGACTATAATTGAGTAACTTTTGTTTATACTGAGTAAACGATCGTATAACTTCATTAGAAATTCTACCAGACACCCTCTAGCAAAAATTTCAAATCAATTCTGATGCCGTGCTTACCATTATAAGGAATTGAATTTCATCATTAGGATGACAAATAGCACATCTGTCATCTATCACGAGGGATAATATGTTAAATAAGTTCTTCAAAACATTATCCTTCATATTTAATGACTTTGTTGGTTATAAATAGCTTACATGATGAAAGTTTATTATAAACAGCGTTATGTTAGCCAGAATTGGTATTTGCTAGAAAAACGGTATTAATTTTATCCTATTTTATTTAGATATACCAGCATATGTTTTATATTTCGTTTTATTAAATGTGATACACTGGAAAACACATCGATTTTAACATATCGTGTATAAAATTAGCGTATAGGTTTTATTGTTTTTCTTTTTGAGTTAACTTGTTTGTTTTATTTAAAGTAAACAATGGACAACACAGTAATGTTATGAAAAATAATTTGTCTATTTCAATGCTTCAAAAAAGAAAAAGAGAAAAAAAGTTTTTCATTAATGTGTAAACATTTTATCACTCAAGCTATGCATTTCTTTTTTCCTCTTTTAAAGTCCATTCATTTTTTTGTAATTTTGATGTTTCTATGAATTGCTATTGGCTAAAGAAAGGAAAAAAACTCTACATTGTATTAGACAGATGCATTAATTGAGATTGTAACGTGGCCAATAATGCACATTTCTCTTCATAGAAAATTGTCATCATATTTGCGTAACATTAAAAAAATGGTGATTATATGACTTTTTCTGCAATATTTTCTGCAGCATTTTAACTATATAAAGTTGAGAACGCATTTAAAACGAGCATTCAACAATAATTATTTTTAAAGTGAAATGTTGTACAATGCAGAAAAATTAATAGTTTCAGTTATTCATTTAAAATAATATCAATATGCATTGATGACATATTTATTTGTCTGTTTTATAACTAACTCTATAATCATTTTTTTCGTAATATGTTTAGTAAACATTATTATATTCAAAATACACTACCGTAACACACACTAATTGTGTCTGCCAAAAAAATAATTGTTCACATGGTTTCGTTAATTTATTATTTTTATTGACTTATTTGAATCATAGAAAATGTACGAACAAAGAAACATACCATTAGAAGAAAATCGCTAATGGATTAAGAACAATAAAACTACTCGTAAATCACACGCATAAATGTAGCATCGTTATTCGTTAAAAAGGCATGAAAATCACTCCCCTTTCTTATTGTAGAGTATTATCGTTTATAAAAAATGCTAAAAAAGAAAGAAGTTTAAATTATTAACTTAACTATAAACCTAACCCGGCAGAACTTGAAAGCTTAGTTAATTTTCTAATATTAAAATATTTCAGCAATTATTAAATGGATAAGGACTTACTCAGAATGATTATTATTTAAGTGCAAGAATGAGGGGCAAAGTGAAATAGTTGGGATAACACACCTTGGAAATTCGTTCTGAAAAGTAGTGTGCATAAAGAAAGAATAACGCATTTTGCAATATAACTATCGTTGAAATAGTATTTTTTATTTTTGGCAGTTATTTTGCTCCATAAAAAAAGTGGATATTTTTTTTCGCCTCATAACACCATGGGACAAAGCGAAAAATAGAATATTTTTGTAATAAAACATTTTCTATTTGATGAATTACAGTAATTTTCATCAAATGAATGCGTAAATAAACGAAAAAATGAATTATTAATGAAAACATAAACGACTAAATAAATAAACAAATAAATGAATTAATAATTATATTTGAGAAAAGTAATGAGTGAATAAAATAGAGAATGACTAACAAAATGAATGAATGAATGAATAAGGGATTTAATAAGTAAAAGAATGTGAGTAAATTAATAATTGAAGAAATATGTACGTGATTTAGTAGATGAATACATAAGCAAACACAATGAATTATTTCACTTTGGCCCATCCGCTTTTTCCCTCGTGCATTTGACAAATTTCATTAAACATTTAAAGTCATAAAATACCTAATGTAAACTAAATAAGGACTGCAATGGGCATCAGTAGATCTTAATTAATAGTTAAAATGATAATTACAACTTTTAGCATTTTAAAGGTATCAAAATTTAAAAATTATCTGTTTAATTTTCATCACTGATCTTTCTAGCTACTTGTTTTTTGACAGGAATCAACAAAATGTCTAGGAACTTAGTTATATTGCTAAGCCGTTGGCAGTGCAAACTGCGAAAATATTTTAATATTTATTTCTGCCCCGCTATTTCACTTTGCCCCACATTCCCTTACTTTAATTTTAGCTTTAAAATATCACGAATTGCTACAGCATATTTAAATTAACTAACTACTGTTTAGATATGAATTTAACGAAGGGCATGTATACATTTATATTTAAAAAAAATAATAATATAAAAAATTAAATACTACGATATGATGTGTTATAACGTGCAGAATGGTGAGAAATTGGCTGCCCCCTTTCCCCCACCTCTGTTTTATTTTCAACCTTATGTCAGTTATGAGGGAATGCGTGTTATACACATTTGCCTCGCAGTATTAAGCACCATAGATATTGAACTGTAAAAAAAGAGAAAAAAAATCACAATATAATACTGACAGCAGATGTGTCAGTTTTAAACTGTAAAATGTGCAGTTATAAACTGTAAAACTAGCAGTTTAACATTTTATTACTGTAAAAACAATTATTTAATAATGGCAACAGATATTCCATTTTAAAACTGTTAAATGCACTGTAATAAGCTGTGAAACTAGTAAAATTAGCACCCTGCGGTTGGGCAATTCCAGAATTACATGTTCATTCATAATGCTACTTCAGAGTAAGCTATGCCTAAATTTAGCTATTCAATATTCGCTTAAATCTTTCATTTTCATAGTATCTTAGAGATTACAAGGTAACTGTTAACAGACAATCAACCATAACTGACATAGTGTGGAAAATAAAAGATTGATGCACACAGTTTATAATCACTCTGCTTATAATCACTAAAGCTTTTTCTCGAAATAGAAAAAAGGTCAGTTAAAATATTCTTCCAAAGAACAAGAAACACAAACCCGTTTAAAAACTTGTAGAAAAAAAAGCAATAAGGACAATTAAATGAAAAAAAATAAAAAAAAAAAAATACTAGGGCATGGTGAATGTTATTAGCTTCATGAGCACTTAATACAATAGAGTGGAAATAAAAGGTAGAGAAAAGAAAAGGCATTCATTTCACTTGTAGCCATTGCCTTAAGAGAAAAGCGAGATCAAGCCAAAAAGTAATTTATTCCGTTCCATAAAATTGCTGGGACAAAATCTGGAACGGAGGAATAAAGAGGGAATATTATTCAGGTACAATAGGAGGGGCAACAAAAATTGAGGTTCCATGATTCCGCTCAATATAACAGAGAACAAAAGTTTCGATTCAAGAGTAAATTGTTCCACTGTGCATCGTTCCCTGTAGTCCTTAAGTTTACTCTAGACGTTCAAAGCTTCCTTAGCGATAGCTTTATTTATGGAGAAGAATTCGAATTGAGTAGGGATGCATTGTGCCTTCTTAGAAGCATTGCATATCTATCTATACGTGTATAGCTAGATAAAAAGTGAAACCCCGTCACAACGAATACCAATACGACAAAATATATGTTTTAATGAAATTCTGATTATTACAGTGTAAAAAATGAATGTTATTTTTACAGTATAATACAGCTAATTTTATAGTAAGAAACTGTAAAATTGATAATTTTACAGCTTGTTTCTGTGCATTTTACAGTTCTAAATTGGAACCTCGGCTGCCAGTATTATACTGTAAAAACAACAGTTCAATTTTTTCACTGTAGTTCAGACCCGGTGGATAATTAATTTTTTGCAAAAAAAAATGAATATGTTTATTAATTTAAATTTATGTGGGGTACCTAAATAGTTTTTAATTTGTAAATGTTTTTTTGGTACATGTGAGGCAAAGGGAAAACGGTTTATCAACTAATTAATAATTATAAAGATTAAATAGAAATGAGGATATGATCTGCTATAGATCATGAGCTTCTAAATAGCCTGCTCAAAAGTTACTTTACGAAATACTACGAACTAAATGGGCAGCTGATCAATTAAGAAGCCTAAATAATCAAAAATTAATGTTCGAAAATTAATAAGAAGACTGAAGTTGCAAAAAATCTTCTCTTGTTTTGTAATTTGTACTATTGGAATTCCTGTAAAAAACTACCCCTTCTAATGATTGTTTCTTTTAACAATGTGTGTTGTTAAAAATATAAAAACTACTTCAAAATGATTCTAAGCAAAATTTGGAGGCTGTAGTTCATTCAATGCAATGTATTGTTTTTAACGATTGTCACCAGCAATGAATTTTTAATAATGAAAAATCAGATTTATTTATTTTTGAATTGCGTTTTGTCATTTTATTCGGCAACATAAATTTGTCTTAATAAGCTTACCAAATGCTTCGTAGTCGAAGGACTTCACTTCACACTCTCCAGGGTCCCCCGTACCTACCACAGCTTCGTGGTTTAACCGGGATAGGACCCTGAAGAGCGCTCTGTTCTTAATTTTGAACCAGAACCTAGGGTCGAGCAAACCCTAGGGCCCAGCACCCCCAGAGGTATCGTTTCACTTGGAGGACTTTGTGACCACGACATTTTTAACGCCTCCCAGCCACCATTAATCAAGGCGGTGGATCTTTGATCGGCTGGGTTTCGAACCCGGGTCCCTCCGGACACGAGTCCGATGCCTTACCGATCGGGCCACCACGGCTCCGTAGTCGAAGGACTATAGGTATATAGTGAAAAACAAGTTGAAACAATACCAAATTAGTACAAGACACATTACAGATTAGCTCTCAATGTAAACGCTGCAACATGATAAAACGTAAAGTTGAGTTCGCAACTTTTTAGCTTTCATCTTTCATTTCTTTTTTCTGGTTTTCTCTTTTATGATAATTTTTTTGTGATCGACTACGTGTTTAAAGTTCAGTTCATTCTCACAGAAATATGTGTATAATTCATATTTATATTACAACATTAAACATGTTCTGCTTGCGTTTAACTTATGTTGTACGTAAAAATGTAACAAAAGCAAAATGCTTTTTAAGGTTCCAATGTCAGTTATTTTGAAGTTTTTGAAGATAGTTTTATCGACTGAACAAATATACTGAACGACGCCATCTTCGATTTAACCATGTTTTGTCCAATCGAAGCATTCAAATCGATTCAAACGTTTTTAGAAATTCATTTCTAAAAAGCAGAAAAATATTAATCAAATAAGTGTTTTAATGTACCATTTTTTTTTTACAATGAAATATTGTCTCTATTCTTCAGTAAGTTTAAACCCCTATACAGATTCATATTTTCTTACAGATTGCCTATATTATTTGTAATTGTCAAGAAATAAGACGTTTGTTAAATGCATCAGTTAGTTAAATGCATCAGTGGCTTCTGCGTATGCCCAATCACAGGAAAATTGAATAATGCTCACAATCATACATATTCCAGACTAGTTGTAAGAAATTTTAAATCTATTTAGGGCTTCAAATTTGCATGAATGTAAGAAAAACTATTTTATATTTTTTTATTTTATTTTTTAAAACTTAGTATTTTAATATTTTATTTGATTATATCTTATTATTAAATTTTTTGAGAGAAAAAGAGGAAGATAGAGAGATATTTTATGCTAAGGAATTAGCCATGCTTTTCCTCAGATGTGTAAGCTATTATAAAGTACCGAGCTGCAAAAACAATGGAATGCGGGCAGAACAAAACACAGTTGCTATGCTCACATTATTTTTAACACTTTTGCGTTTACCTAGTTGAAGGAGCATATTATATAAGAAACAAAAAACAAGGAATTCCAAATACCACCTCAATTTCCGCAAGCTGCTTAGCATGATAAACCTCTGGGCAAAAAAGGAGAAATTTGTCATGAAACTAACAAGAAATAAAGTCTACTTAAAATATTATCTGGCCTTTCATTCTTAGAAGAAAATAACTTTGGTAAAATAACGTTTCTGAACATTTTTTGAAAACCTCGTCGGAAACTTTGCGGTAAACGAAGAAGAAAAATAAATGGGTATTATAACCCGTCCCCCCGAAAAAAAACGGTTCTTACGTATGAAAGCAAAGTTGTTTCACAATTCTGTACCTCAGAACCAGACTAACGTAAGTCCACTTTCGTCATTTTTCAGTAGAGGGGAAAAACGATGTATTCGACAATCGTTTTTCCCCTCTACCAAAAAATGACGAAAGTGGACTTACGTTAGTCTGGTTCTGAGGTACAGAATTGTTCAGAGAGATTATCTTTTAAGCATTATTTTTTTTTATAATACGTACATGCACAATTGCTAAATTGTTACATTGTTAAAATTTTCTCTTGATCTTACTTATGGAAAAGCAAAACTAAACACGCACTAACTTTTAAAACTTTCATCGGCAAGAAATATCACAAAAATGCCAAAATCTTTTTCACTTGATTTTTTACCGCGCAATCTCGGCTGAGAAAAAAAAAACTACAAAATAAATCGCGAATGTTTTGTTGGAGGGGGCAAGGGATGAAAAATCGTTGTCATTCATGCGGACGATACTTGTCTGCCGCTGAAAGGGCTCGTAATACCAACTTCTCAGTGTAATCCACTTTGCTGCAGAGAAAAAGAGAAATAAGGCGATTTTCGAACGCATCTGCACTTTATATTTTGGTTCAAATTTTCCGCAAAGTCTCCTTTTAGTATACTTTCCACGCAAGTGCCTCTATATCCCTCAACCATTTTCGGATGCATCTCCAATTCATGAAACAGGGATTCCATATGCGGACATGGTTTCGCTTCAAAGTTGATAAAATTCTATATTCATCTCAAAACAAAAGGGAGGATATTTTTCTTTTTCTTCTTAAATAAAAACGGAAATCCTTAGATACATGAAGTTCTGTGATAAAGTGTAATTCTTTTTCATGAAACAAAAATAGTTCACTGCTTTTGTGCACACACATGTACTGTAAAAATATATGTTGTTTTTACGGTTTAATTAAGCTAATTTTACAGTTTAATTCAGCTAATTTTACAGTTTAATTCAGCTAATTTTACAGTTTAATTCAGCTAATTTTACAGTAATAAACTGTAAATTTACTAATTTTACAATATACAGCTGTAAAGTTACTAGTTTACTCTAATAAACTAAAATTGCCAGCTTCACAGTTTATTACTGCGTATTTCACATTTTTATATTGGAACCTCTACTGCCAGTATGATACTGTTGTTTTTACAGTTATACAGCTAATGCTATTTTTTAATTTTTAATTTTACCGTAATAGCCTGTAAAATTTCTAGTTTTACAGTTTATTACTGTGCTTTTACAGTTGTAAACTGGAACTTCTGCTGCCAGTATTATTCTGTAAAAACAACAGCTTTTTTTTGGCGGTGTAGAGAAGGATAAATTGTTTTTTAAATGAAATTAAAATATTTTACTGTGAGCTCTACAGCAGTGATTTTGTGTGTACACGTGCGAATCAAATCGATTTTTATTAAATTAGCAAACGACATTTCTCAACAAAATGATATACAATTTGTGAACATCTTTTTAGTTAATAGGTTGCGGGAATGATAAATTTCATTATGAGCAAGCATATGAACTTGATAATAATGATTGAAACTTTTGTACTGTGTTAGCTAAGTTCCGACGTTTAGTGTGAGCTCAAAATTAGCATTTGTTTTTCAATTATAATCTCATTTTTTATTTCAATTTTGCAATTTATCCTTTAACATTTTACTTATTTTTTCTTTATTTTAATAAATATTGCGGCAGTTTTAAGTGATTGGATGGGATCCTAAAGACAAACGCACACTCACGCAGAGGCTCCCCACATCCACCACTACAAGTGGCATAACCAGTTAATTGGCCCCCAGAGAAAGCTCTGTTTTTGATCCAGACCAGGAACCTGGTCCAGCACCCAAAAAGGTATTAATTAGAAATGGTAACTTTGGGGACTTGTAACCAATGCCATATTGAACTTGCCCAAGCCTCTAAGTCTTTGGAATTATCTATTTAGAATGGCATATGGGGTAACTTTGTGACTATAACTGAGTTAAAGTGCACCAGTCTTCATTAGCATAAAGCAAGGATCCTCAACCGGTAGGTATTGAGCCGTCGAAGCTTCAGTTTAAAGCTCAACGACTTGTCGATAAGACAACCCCAGCCACCGCTCATAATAACATTTTGATAGTAGTCTGACACCGAAATAAACGAAATAACAACATATTTAATAGGGAAAAATTTCTACTTTTGATGGAACTGCATACTTTGGAAAATATTCCTTTGAAATGTCTTGCATAGCCAACAAATGTATGTCAAAGGAAAATCACATGTAACTGTTGCTACAAAAAAGATAATGAGCAAAAAATAGTTTCCTTAGCAGTGCCTGTTGATTCTAGATAATATGTACATTCTTATATTTATTTATTGATTTTCTTTTTAAGTTATCCCAAAATTTAGTTTTATTTACTTTAAAAAAATAAATATGTTTGACTACAGCCTTAAATGCAATATTATATTTACTGTAACATATTTCAAGCGAGAACAAGTGATAATGAAGAAATATTCTTCTTTCAATTATCTATCTGAGAATTTTTCAAAAATATTAACATATAAAAAACTGCTTTTTTTATTTCATCACAGCTATTTTTTCCAAATCATTTTCATCAGCTCTGAAATACGTAATAATAACCACTATTTTGTCAAAATAATTTAATAACAAAATGTATCAAACTTTTTCCTATGATGTATAATAATTTTCTAACAAAACCTCGTAACGAGATTTCGACTTCGCCATTAAAACAAAAGATAGTAAGCATTTATTCCAAAATGTAGAGTGATGAATATTATTCTCTAGTGTAGAGTAATTAAGTCGGTTTTAATAAATTATTAATGACCTTGGGGGCCAAGAAATGTAAAGGTAATGTGCGTAACCTTGGCATTTCCTCCATCATTTGAGCTTAAAATTCTCAAGTGTTTCACTTCCAACGCATTTACATTAATATAAGCTAAGTTAGGGCTGAGGAATATTCAAATTTTTCCATCAATTATCCTCAGATGTGCGTCAAAAGCAGTAGGCAGCAAAAGGTTTGCTAATTACTTCAATTACACACTTCAGCTGATACAATTATACACTTCGGGTGAAAGATTTTCAAGCTTAATTGAAAACCAGTGAACTTTCGGCACGAATGGCCGGTCATACAGCAAGTAATGAAGAATGAAATTCTTCATTTAAAGTCATCGTATGATTTCTCAAAATGAGAATTTAATGTCCTTATTAAGCGTGTCCCGTTATATATTTAATTTTAAAAGAAGTATAGTTTAAATTACCGTCACCTAAAATCACAGGTGAAAAATCCAATAATATATTTTAAACGATGGCCGAGCTAATCTATTCCGAAAAGTTATTCATTTAATTACGAAGTAAGTTTCAAATTATTTGAAGGTGCTTGAAATAAAAGTAAAATGCAGCTGACAGGCTTATACAATTTACTATTAGGTTCCCACCCGATTCAATTTTAATTAGCTAAAACAAAACGTTTACTTTATTTTAGATTTTTTGAGAACGCATAGATTAGAAATAATTTTAAAAAATGTATCTAAGAAAAATATTGTTTAATTAGATAAGTATATCTTTGCATTTTTACCAATGATTTCTTGAGTAATTCATATTGCGTAGTTACAAATATTACCATGTTTAAAGAGTAAAAAATCGAAAACTTTTATCCGTAGTTGTGTGCATTTTTTTTTTTTAAGCGCGGCTAGGTGCCAAATTCGACGATGTCTGAAACAGTTATTTTTATTATTTTCTTATTTAAGTGTTCTAAAAAACTAAAATTTAAAGAAAAACAAGTTTTAAGGGCTTTCACATTTTAATTATATAACTTCACTGAAATGGTATTTTTTTAAATAATAGAAGATATTTTTTTAAGTAGACAAATATCCGACAATGCGAAAACCTGTCTTATTCCAAGGTTCATAAGATAATATCCGGACCAATTGTACTTTGGCAATTTATGGATTGTCTCTAACTATTGAAGGAATAATATTCAGAAAAAATGTCACTAAAATGTTAAGGACGTAAAGTATGTATATATACTTAAGCTAATACATTTACAACATTAAGGAATAACAGGCATTTTTCTCCAAGTTAATGTTCCAAAGTTACACATAGAAGCACACAATAAGTGCTTTATTGAAAGAAGACAATGGGAAATATATGAAAAGCAAATATTTGGAGCCAAAATGAATTTATGTAGGCGCTGAGTAACACGTCAGATAAAAAATCCTAGAGGAAATTAATTTACACGCCGTGTAAAATGAATTTCGTGCATAAAATGTACGAATTACACGAATCATTATTTTATGTATCATCCATTTTATCCTAAACCGTCAAACACATGCCAAAGTTTTTCCTTTTTCTGTTCTTATGTCTTCTTACAAAGTTATAAATTCCATCACATTTCGTAGAAGCGGAAATTTCATTTAAATATTCAAGAGATTGTCATAGAAAGTTTATACTTTTTTATTCTTTTATGTATATCATTATTTTTTATTCCCTTCTTTTCCCTATATCTTTTGAACTGTCTACACTCAAATTATATTTCATTTTTCAAACCAGTTCTACCATAATGTGACTAGATTCATCTTAATTATGTATATGTGCTAGCTAAGTATTCTTCTCCTTGCGTGCATGTGTATTCATGTGGTATGTATAGATTTTACGTACTTAATCTTATTATTCAAATTAGCGCATAGCAAGCTTAAATTAGTAAATACGCACGTATAACTTAAAAATGACATTAATGGTCTTGAAATATTGCAGCGTAAATATGTAAGCACAAATTAAAAGGGAAAAAAAGCTTTTTCAGAAAAAAGGGGGAAAAAAAACCCTGAAACAGAGCATAAATGACTTGTAGAGAAAAATACAACTTTAAGGAGGCACAAATAAGCAGGGATACTGCAGAGACATGTTTCGGCGTTTGATTCCGCCGGTTACTTCCTGAGATATAGCAATCACCCCCGCGCAGAACACGTGCGATTGCTCCACCCCCCTTGGAGGAATTCGCTAAAAAAAGTCAGGTGCACCAGTTCACATGGTGGTACATATGTGCAAAAATTTTTGTTCGATTTCATTCAGTAGTTTTTGCTCTAGCGCGGCCACAAAAACTGGTCACACACATACAGACTCCACACACAGGCACACACACACACAGACAGACAGACATTTTCCAAAAATGGTCGAAATGGACTCAGCGCACCTCAAAACGTGCAAATCCGTCAAAATTCGACATTCGAAAATTTTCACGAAACCAATACTTTCTTCTATATATTAGATATAGAAGAAAGTAAAAAAATAAAGTTAAAAAAAAGACCTCAATATAAGTAAGAACTTCCTAATTTTTTGAAGTTATTAACTAAAGGATTGAACAAAAAGCGTGAATTTGCATAATAAAATGTCATATGCTGAAGGGCAATGGTATAACTTATATATTAACACTCTAAGAAAAATGTAGCTGTGAAAAAGGCAATGCAATAAAGAATTCATATTTCCTCTTTAACATTTAAGAGACAGACAACAAAAATATATACGAAATCCGTTTTCTAGATTTTAAATTGTATTTATTTTACACATCACAATTGGGTACAAAAAATCTTTCTCGCCATTTCTAGTATAAAATATCCACGTTAATAAATTATTAAGCTTTGCTCCCATTTTTAAATTTTAACATCAACGCGATCCAAAAGTTGGCTTGAAACATAGTAGTTGTTGAAACTAATTATTGCTGTAGCTGGTGACAAGTGACATTAACTTTATTATGTGAATGCTCAGTGACCATTACTTTTCCTGCTTATACCACAAAGAATACTTGACTTAACCTCTTAAATCATGTGCTCAAGCATCAACAGTGCTATTTTGTAAAGGCATAACAAATTAACTTTATGTGTTTTTAGTAAAAAATTTCTTTTGCAATTAAAATTCAACCGTGTTTTTGGGCTTCATCGATACATTTGGCAGTAATTAGTTGAACTCGATAGCTTACAATGACGTGCAATTTAAAATGAGGAGTAAATACACTATGGGAAAAAAGTGTTAGAGAATATTTTGAGGAGAGTTTTTACAATCTAAGCAGCGCTGTAGGTGCAGGTTAATTGAATAAGTGGTTGATTGAAGCACCTGCTTTAACGAATCAAATTGCCAAAAACAGAAAAAGATTCAGCTTTATTAAACTAGTCACTTTATTGAATCATCTTTTTTTTTTTGAATAAAAACTATTTAGAACAAACGTATTCATATAGGTGGCGACCATTTTGATTAATATGTTTTGGCCATGACATAACTTTCTTCCTTCTTTTTTTTTTCAAATTTTACGGGTTATCGGAACTTCCACCCACAATTTGACGGTTGATTTTAGGACATAACGTTGGCACAAAGTTGGTCACGCTTAATTTATTTTCGGAATTTTTAGCTTATGTGTTTTCGTAAATAATCTGGGTGCATAGAAATCTCTTTTAAAAGTATGATTTTGGATTGCAGATCCTTTCAACAACAAAAACGTTCATTTTTCAAACAACCTTTTAATTGTTGGGTTATTGGAACCGAAAACGAACTTCTCCCTGTTCCATGTCCGTATTTTTCCTCATCTCTACGTTAATTTTGATGAAACCGTTTAGAATACTTCTTGACAAATAACAGTTTAAAGAGAAAAACTTTCACTTGCAATACCCTGCTGAAGAGGATGACTCCAAATATAATTGAAGTTACAAACCAATGTTAATAAAGCACAAACTCGGCAGAAAAAATAGAAAATAGCTTTTTTAATGCTACAATTGAGTCTCTTCAGCAGCGCAAAAAGCTCCAAAGCCAAAGACTTGTCTTGCATTCCTTCTCGGGATATAGCATCCAGGCTTGAAGACATATATATATATATATATATATATATATATATATATATATATATATATATATATATATATATATATATATATATATATATATATATATATATATATATATATATATAAATATATATATATATATATATATATATATATATATATATATATATATATATATATATATATATATATATATATATATATATATATATATATATATATATATATGCATATATATATACATATATATATACATACATGCATATATATATATATATATATATATATATATATATATATATATATATATATATATATATATATATATATATATATATATATATATATATATATATATATATATATATATATATATATATATATATATATATATATATATAATTGCCTTTGGTGCGAATGCCGCTAATCTCTAAGCAACATTAGTCCCCTTTGAGACTGATAGATATAATATTTTTTTTATCCAAATACGTGCTCTTCTCGAGACATAATAGTCAGATTAGACGAAAAAAATATTTGATTGCATCACCTCTTCAGAAACGATAGACTTCAAAAGCTGCTCAGTACAATATCAACTACCTATTTACATTCATTTACATGTTGAGCTAGAAAGGTAACTAAAAAGAAAACAAAAACACTTATCTAGCAATTTTCCAAAGCTGCTCAAAAATTATTCAGTATTCCTTACAATGAAATCCCTTACAAAAAACATCGATCAAGATTCAAGAACTTAAATTTCTCACGAACACAATACTTTCTTTTTTTTATTTGGGTCATAAAACGAAATAAAAATAAATTTCTTCTTTCTTACATCTAAATCACATATTATACTGTTATTTCCAAAGCATCAAATTCAATTCAAACAATTTGTCTAGCAATACGTTTTATGCACCTCACATATGAAACCAATTGAATATTCAATGATTTGTTTATTTATTTAGTTGTAATATATTTCATGTGTGATAATTATTGGGTATATATAAAATGCGTTATTATATCTGAGTGTTTAAAACATCAATGAACCATCATTGCCAATTTGAATTTTGAAAATATGTTTGCTTTTTAAAGGACAGTCTTACTTATAAAACCAATCACAACCACATATTATATTTCCCATAATAAGGTGTATTTTATCTAACCATAGTTCGGGGAAGATATAAAGTAAAGTGTTTCCCCAAAAAATATAATCAAAGAAATACATATTTATGTGAACATAATATTTTTACAGTATAAATACTTTCCGGCATCTTATTTCACTGCAAATAACAATGTTATCAAATGCATAAAATACCTTCATTGTTTCCACGGCGTCCATGGCGTTTTACATAAGAAGGTGTATTTTAACTAACCATAGTTCGGGGAAGATATAAAGGGAAGTGTCTCCCAAAAAATAATTAAAGAAAAACGTATTTATGTGCACATAATATGTTTACAATATAAATATTTTCTAGCATCTTATTTCACTACAAATGACAAACAATGTTATCGACTGCATAAAATACCTTCCGTGTTTCCATGGCCTCCTAAAGTTACCGAGCGTAATCCAGTGTTATTTGAGTGGGTTTTGTGTGAATGACGTAATTCCGGATTTAATTCTCGGCATTAAGGAAGAGATTAATGTGCACTCTGTCATGATGTGCACTCTGTCATGATGTGCACTCTATCATCTATGATCTTTAGTGATGGAAGGTATTGTGAGGAAGTTTTGATCGAGGTTAAGATTCCATATGTTTCTAATCCTCGAGTTAGAGTTGGTTTCGGTGTTTGGTATTAGAAGGATTACAACTTTCATCTAAAAATCAATACTATATCAAGAATTCATTATTTTGCAACATGTTTTCAGTTTGTTTCACTACTTTTTCGTTATCTTTTTGTTTTTTGTAAAACAAACTGAAAAGCATTTTTTTTTAATTTAATTTAGCCCCAGAGTTTTTGTAAAACCAAAACAAATAATAAGAATCTTTGAAAATCTAATTATAACAATTACCACACAAGTTAGAATTTCAAGGAGAATCTGCTATATATGAGATGCAACTTTTAAGATCTCAAGCGTTCCAAAATTCGATAACTATTTCTTGTTTCACTAAAATATAAAATAAAATAAGTATATATAAACTTCGAAGTGAAATTTTATAAATATTGTTGGTGTTGCTGTAGTGCTCTATTTTGTAAATAATCACTAAGAAAAACTGATGTTTTATTGCCTCGAATCATTTAAAACAAAAATGATGTTAGACTTCTTTAAAACATATTCGGTACAAACAAGAAAGTTCTATACAACAAAGAGAGGATAGAACTCGCAGAGATAAGGTGGTAATCGAGCCCACGTCCTTCGGCATTCAAGGTAAAGCTTCTAGAGTCTTCGTTACTTATCGACCCATATTATGCTATAGTCTTCATAATTTCCATTATAGTACTACTAAAGGGTAATCAAAAGTTTTTTTAACACAGTGTTTTTTGCAGTATGCATGCATTATTGGTTACAAACAGCAGCGCATATACGCACGCAAGTGTGTTTGACAAAAAATAAAGCGAAAACTAGTGATACACCCTATTGCTTACCTGTGTAAAAATTAAATTTACAAGAAATGTAACAGATTCCTTTCATCCACCAAACCCTTCAATTTAATAATATCTTAGGGGGGCCCAAAAATGCAATGCAACTTTCCACCAAAAATGTAAATCCGACACAGTATGCATGCATTATTGGGTATAAACAGCAGCGCATATACGCACGCAAGTGTGTTTGACAAAAAATAAAGCGAAAACTAGTGATACACCTCATTGCTTACCTGTGTAAAAATTAATTTTTCAAGAAATATCTTAGGCGGCCCCAAAAATGCAATGCAACTTTCCACCAAAAATGTAAATCCGACACAGTATGCATGCATTACTGGGTACAAACAGCAGCGCATATACGCACGCAAGTATGTGTGACAAAAAAAAGCGAATACTAGTGATACACCCTATTGCTTACCTGTGTAAAAATTAATTTTTCAAGAAATGTAACAGATCCCCGCCATCCACCAAGCCCTTCAATTTAATAATATCTTAGGCGGCCCCAAAAATGCAATGCAACTTTCCACCAAAAATGTAAATCCGACACAGTATGCATGCATTACTGGGTACAAACAGCAGCGCATATACGCACGCAAGTGTGTGTGACAAAAAAAAGCGAATACTAGTGATACACCCTATTGTTTACCTGTGTAAAAATTAATTTTTCAAGAAATGTAACAGATCCCCGCCATCCACCAAGCCCTTCAATTTAATAATATCTTAGGCGGCCCCAAAAATGCAATGCAACTTTCCACCAAAAATGTAAATCCGACACAGTATGCATGCATTACTGGGTACAAACAGCAGCGCATATACGCACGCAAGTGTGTGTGACAAAAAAAAAAAAAAAAAGCGAATACTAGTGATACACCCTATTGCTTACCTGTGTAAAAATTTAATTTTCAAGAAATGTAACAGATTCCTTTCATCCACCAAACCCTTCAATTATAATAAAATCTTAGAGGGCCCCAAAAATGCAATGTAACTTGCCACCAAATATGTAAATCCGACAATGGCTTTGGTTTTAGTGGGAAGAAAAAAAAAACAAGAAAACATCTTATATTATCTCAGAACAGAAATGACATCATTAAAACATCCATTTGCTGACATGAGAAAATATATTTACTACATAATCAGTAAAACAAACATCGGCGCTAAAAAAATGAAGCATAATAAACTTCGGCAAATATTTCCATTAAATAATGCCATGAAACCGCGAATTAGTCTGCAAGTTGATAGTATGGTAATGAGAAGAATTTATGCATCGCACTTTACTATTGCTTTCATTTTAGTGCTTGTCCAAAAAGATTCCTTGAGCGCATTTGCTGAAATGTTAGATGGTTGCGTTGTGGGTTTCTTGCGGCATAAAAAATCCATTAGGATGGCAACATTTGCGTCGTATAAATTTGCGTTTTAAAGAATACTAACAGCTTGTGCGAAATGATTTTTTTATTTAGGTATCGTAGAATTTTCTGATTCAGGCATAAAATCAAAGTTGAAAATATCTTTATACTTGCTTTGGTCATGTGATTTGTTTATTAAATGTATGACGTAAGATATTTGAAGAAGTTTCCCTGGGAGATCCTATATGATAAAAACTTTGTTTATAAATAACTTTAATATCTGAAGATTGTATTTTTTTTTCGATTATTTTTTTTCCCATGAAAAGTATGAGTAAAAATTTTGTTTCTATTATTCATATTTAGGCAATTGATCAATATCTTTTTTCTGAGATTATACGATACATATTAAAAAACATGGCAAAAAAATAGAAATAAAACTATATATAATTCAACCGCGACGAGATGGCCGGTGTCAATCAAATAAGAAAAGGAGTCCATTTCTTAAAATAGGTAGAATTTCTACCTATTCAAATTCTCCCCCATCAATTGTGAATCCGCTTCCTCTATTTTCATCTGCGTATCACCCCTTCTTAAACATGGACAATCCTGAAAAAAGGAGGAGTCATAGCCATCTCTGCAAAGTTGAATTATACTTTATGCTGCCTTTGCTAAGCACAAAAGTCGTATCTGCCTTTTTTAACAAAATTGAGTAATCGCCACAAGATGACTTTTTGTGGCGTATTTTATCTAAATACAAAATTATACGATCATTTGAAAACTGAAAAGACTTATAAAAAATCTGAAAAAGTTTCATCTGAATGAAATATTATACATGATGGCGCAAAACTTTAAAGTATTTTATCTTAGTTTGAGCTCGATTGCAGATACCACTTTTGCGCTTAGCATGACAGTGTGCATACAGTGCGTCCCCGTTTTACTTGCAAGACCTCTATTTTCTTAATTGTTAGTTTTAAATATCTACTTGAGTCAAAATAAGATGCAGAGGTAAAATAAATTTAAAGCCAGAAAGAAATTTGTTAAAAAATTTGAAAGCTAACTTCGCCAATGGTCTCCAAGTCCTCGACATAGTTTTTATTAAGATAATTACCATTTATTCAAAATAATTCAAGGAAATAACCGAATTTAAATCTAGTAAGGTCAGCGGAAAATATAAAATCGGAGCATGTCGCCCATTCAGAGGAATAACATGGTATCGAAGTAAAAAACAAATGTTTATGTTTTTAATGGCTATTGAAAATAAAATGCCAATGTTATAATATGATACGTATAAACGCTACAAAAGCTCGTACAGTTTAAAAGACCACTTTACGTTCAAATACAATTTTAAGCCATTGTTAGCCACTATACCCCCCCCCCCTCCTAACAAGTGTAACTGACTGAAAAACGTAAAAGAGATTTGTGGACCAAATAAAAAGTTTGATTTCGTATAATTTTACTTTATTTATACTTGTTTTTTCATATCTTAACTAAGTATTTTATTTCAACCAGTCTTGCAATTGAAGCATGCATCTAACGTTCTGATTAAAGAAGGACATACTATAGAGCAAATAGTATTTTTTTGATTAGGATGAAAATAGGAAATTTCCCTTGCGCTTTAATACTTGCACCAGTATATCAACAAAACTCTACAATTGTGACAAAGAATAACGTAAACTTGTTCAAAAAACGTCGAATGGTTTTTTTCTGAAAAAAAAAGGAAGATCGTAAGAAAACGCTCAGTGTAATGTATATCTGCAATGTATTTATAAAAGCCCAATGTATTTTATTCCTAGTATTTTCGTGAAAAAGGTCCAGCGCACTTAAAGGATATCGTGTTGCTTGTTTTATTATTTGTATAACTGTTATTTCTTTTCATCTAATACTTCAGCAGAAGCAAAAGCCCACGCTTTTGCTATGGTCGTCAACAACACGACCAGTTTTTCTTCTACAGAAAGTGTTACGCAATTTCTCATACAGATATTTATTACTTTTATGTAAGGAAGCTTTTCTTTTTACGCTTTTATCATCAGTCAAAAGCTGCCATATGTGATAAGTGTTGATGCAACATGATGAAAGCAGAAAAAAGGGTATATTTTGCCTTTTTTCTCCAGAAATTAAGTTTTCACAAAGAAATAACAATTTACTTTAAAAACGGATGCAACGGATTTTCTAAGGGAGGCGGGATAGGGGGGGGGGAGGTGAGGATGCACCTGATTCTAAAAATAATGTTTTAAAATGCTTTAGGTCTAAGTGCTATGGTTAAGTGTTCCATTTGCACAGGGCTCCAAACTCATCTACGTATCCTAAATAGTACGTACCTATTTGCCGTTACACTTTGTCAGGAATATGAAAATGCCGTTACAATATGAAAAAAATGGTTATTTTAGGACCCTATCTGCTCAAGGTTTGATTTCATACGTTTGATATAATCTGTTACACGTATGAAGAGGTTTATGGTTTTTTCGTTTGTGAAAAAAACACAATCTTTTATTTGGTAGAATGATTTTTATAAGAAAATAGTTACAACATTTTAAGTCGTGCATTGTTTGTTACTAATTTTGTAAAGTTTAATTTTAAATGAATAGTTTCATTCGTTGTGAAATTAAAAAAAAAAAAAAAAAATGAAGCGCACAGTAGATAGTATTGCAAAATTGGTAACTACTCCAAACATACTCTGATTTCTTTAAGAAGTATTTTTGTAGGTAAGTGATTTGCCTTAATTTCCTTTTTTTTTAATGTATATATATATATATACATATATAACCGTTATAGTGCAAAAGCACAAAAATATAAAAGCATCATTGAAGCACATTATTGATTATTTTTTAAATGTTATCATCATTTTTTATTGTCACAGGTTGGCCAAAGCGTTCATCATCTTCCACAACTTCTGTACCTTTTAAAAACCGGTAAAGTCGTACAAAAATTTGAGTACATGACAGACCAAACATCTCTAACAGTTTGAAAAATTCATTGGGAATTCGTAAAAAAAGAAAAATTACTCGAACTATCAAATGTATGCTTATTTTGTTTTTTGAGCTTACGATAACGGCAGTTTGGTATATCAACGTCTTTCTCAAGAAAAGACAAAGACAAAACCAAACTAGATAGAAATACAGAACAACGTACCATGCACTAACACCAGAAATTTGAAGAACAACTGCAATTCATTTTTCTAATCCACGTCAAGTCTAACGGCTAAGACACGAGCAGCCCTATTATTTGCCACAACTTTTTCAAAAGAAAGTGACGTACTTGAGACCTCTTAAATATGATAGCACAGGTAATCCTCATTTTTGGTTCTGTATTCAATGATTTCATTCCTGAGATCTCAGCTGTTCGTCTCAAATAAATCCATATTGAAATTTTCACACAGCTTATAACTTATACAAAAACATAAACAGCAGAAATAAATATAAAACACACAAACATTTGATTTTAGACGTTATATAAACAAAACTGAAGTTTAACAACAATGCCCCCAGAAAACATTTGCAGTGAACTCTCACTAATGCGCCGGCCCAAGGGACCAACGGAAAAAGGGACATAAGTGAGAGAGACGTATTAGAGAACAAGCCTATTTAAAGGACTCAACATAGGTTCTAATGCGAGAATGAATAAGAATGTTTCTATACAGAGGAAGGAAATATTACTACGGTTTGACAATTACTGTAATGTAACTACAATGATAAAGAGAAAACACAAATTGTAGCATACCTAATTAGAAATTGCTCCTTTCAAAACGATACATAATAGGCAATTGTCTCTCTCCGAACTCTAGTTCATGTGTAAAAAATGCTTTTCGTGAATGATACAGGCAAAAGATCAAAGAGGAAGGTGAAGAAAAATGCTTGTTTTTAAGGAAATTATTATTTTTCTTTTACATTTTCGGAAAATTCGGCGCATAAGTGAAATATTTATACTTAGAGCTAAGCATAAACGAATGATACTATCATATTTTTGGTATGGAATGTGAAATGTTGTGAATTGTTTTCCATTCAAAATCGTCGTATAAGTGAAAAAGGCGCATAAATGAGGCGGTGTATAAGTGAGAGTTCACTATAAATGCTTTCTGAATTTATTTCTGCATTTTATTTGGTGTATATTACAGTATTAATAACGTCAAACAACGGTTGGCTCTATAAGGAAGACATACCTACCTCGAGTTACTTCCACTTTACAAATTTCATGGATAATCTTAACTAATTATGCTATAGATCGTTTCAAATAAAATAGTTTTAATACTCTATTAGAATACCTTTTTTCTTTTTTTCTGAAAAAACCTAAGCATGAATTTTGATATACAGTCGCCCCCGCTTAATCGGGTAACGGATAAACGAATACCCCGCTTATACGAATAAAAAATCCTGGAACCGACGCCATAGACGCAATGTTAAAATTCCCCGCTTAAACAAATATCCCGCTTAATTGAATAATATTTCTTGGAACCGACAGTATTCGTTTAAGCGGGGCCGACAGTATCTGCAAATTCTTGACTAAAAGGAGACAAAGTGTGCGTACGTAAGAATTGTGTATTCGTGCTTATACCCTTTCAAACGCGTGCAATATTAGCCGGTGTTTCTACATTACATTTTTCGCTCATTTAATTTGAATTGTTCATTATTTATTATTTTTTCAATCGCTTACATCTGATAAAATTTCTGAGATTAATTAATTTCTGAGATAGTAAAAGAAAATATTTCTCAGAATTAGTTAAATTCCAAAGTTGCGTTTATGAGAAAGAAGAAAAAAATAACTGGAGAATGCTTAGAAATAATTAAAGTATTCATAACCAAAGACATAATAAAGAATGTTTTTCTAGTTGTTTACAGGCTTTCTGGCTTTTTTTTTTCAAAGAGTTCTGAGCATAAAGTATATGTATTTATTTTATTTTTTCATTTATGTATTTAAGTATCAAATCAAAAAAGGATTTTTTCTATTAGAAACTATCTCTGAATAGTTGAAAGATTATTTGCCGATCTTTTGCAAATTCGAATGAAACTGTTAAAATTTCTCATTAAATATTTATTATACTGCTCTTATGAACGATAAAATATACAAAGAATTGCTCTTAAGTTATTTTTCATTTCATTTTTTTTAAAGATATTAATGTAGATTAATGTAGGTTAATTGAACAATTTGAACGAATGGGGACAGTATGTAGTAGGGACAGTTTGTATGCAAAATTAAATTTAAATTTTTTTAGTACACGTATATGAAAGTTGCTGTCATGCATGACGTTGGTAAATGAACCAGCATAATTTTTTTATTTATTATTTGCTTTTTTAGCAGAAAATTATATATTTTAAGTATTTACTACTTTTTTTGTACCAGTGAGATTATTATTATTTGACTCGTCTCAATAACAATAAAAGGACTTCTGTTATACTAATATTTTGTTATTATTGTTATACTATATATACTAATAACTATACTACTAATTGTGAAAATAAGAAAAATGATCATGATTTGCAATATCAATATGAGCTTCAAGAAATTAAATGAATAAATAAATGACTCATACGAATGTACTCATAATGAAACTTAAAAATAATACAGTATGGCCTAAATACTAACTTCAAGCTCACCATTGTAGAATTTGAATATATCTTGTGATGAACAACATAATATAGGGAATTTGCAAGGCAGAAAATTTATTCTTAGGAATTTTTAAAATTTTTTTAGCTTAGAATAAGAAAATAAAAATACATTGGTGTTTGAAATGTTTTTTTAACGCGTAGTTACAGACATTAAAATGAAATGCCTTTGAAATGATGCATTCTCTTTAGCTATAATGCAAATAAGAGTTGTAAAGATTTGTTGTACACGTATATGCACTGTTGTAATTGCATATGTTACGGCTAATATAAGAAGGATGGAGAAACTCAGCTTTAGCCGGTTAAAGCAGGACTTAACCGACTAGGATTGGTAAAACCCAGTTTTAGCCGGTCAAAGATCGAAGTATAAGGAAATCTTCGGGTTTTTGTCGTAAAGCCTATCTAATCCCAGTTTTAACCGGTTAAAAAAGCAAGGAGTAAACCTGGCGTTAACCAGTTAAACCGGGCATTAACCGACTACAGTTTATTGCACCCAATTTTAGCCGGTTAAAGGGGGAAATATCAGGAACTCTTTGGGCTATTGCTGTAAAGTCTGGCAAACCCACGCTCAAACCGGTTAAACCTAGGTTTACCCATCAGTCTTACTTTAACCGTAACACATACATTTTTTATTTTAGTGCATTTTGGAAGCGATGTAATATAAATACTTCAAAATCCAGAATTTTACTTAAAGCAGGTATCAAAACTAAATTAATTGTAAGAACTAATTATCTTTTTCAAATTTAATAAACCGTCGAACTGTTAGTCTGCTACTCATATAATATCATTGGTATTTAATACTAACTCCTAGAAGGTAAATTATTTATCAGCAACAGTTAATTAAGTAATACATACGCTATTTTCCCATTGTCATCGTTTTAAAGTATTTACAATGATTTCTCAGTTTTTTAACATTAAATTTAAATATATATATATATATATAAATTGTTTTTAAACATATTCTTATCTGGTTTATTTCTTTTTATTTTTCCATTGTACCTCTCTTTTTTTTGTTTTAAATTTAAATTAGGAAAAAAAATTGAAATGACTAACGTATAGACATTGGAAAGCTTTTTTGGAAAATAAATAACATACTAATAGCAATCTAATTGGAATTTAGTGTGAGCCGTTGGAGAATAACAATCAATTACGTATAATGAAGTTAACAAGATAAATGATTCCATTAAGTCAATCAATATTACGATAATGACTTAATTTAATCGATAAATTAATTTCACGCTCTGTACTAGTTTGTATCTTTCACGTTTATACTAGCGCTTTTTGCATTAATGAGGCGTATCAAAATATTTTCAATTGCTTGAAAAAAAAAAGTTTTATTAGGAAACATTTTAATTTGCTAAAATTTGCTAACAATTATATTCATTGCGTTCTCAGTGAACATTGCAGCTAAAGGTATATTGCCACAATTACATTATCTATGCTTCATAAATTCTCAAGTACAATGCTTTTGTTTCTTTTTTTCAATTTTCAACTCGTTTTTATGAGACACAATTAAAATTACTATATAGCCGAATGAAAAAGGCATTGCTGTTTCGACAACTTATTTTTATTGGGGAAATGCTCAAAAAACATCCCAAGTCTAAAATTCGATCTTTTCAAAGACAGGTTGGTCCAAACGGAACTTAGCCTAGGTCAGAATACCTAGCAACCTATCCGCTGAATTAATACAACTAATATTTACACACGATTGCTCTGAGGTATAAGAGGAATATTAAAATGTATTAAAACAACGCAATGTTCATAGTTACGATTACAGTGAGATAATTTCAAATGGTAACACCTGTTTTTTCCTTGCGTAAGCTATTATGGTATTAAAACACACAAATAACGTTGGAACGATTGGCGTACGGCAAAAATTGTGCCTTAAACATTCGTGAGGAAGAGCATTGCATATTTTACTAACTACAGTGAGATAATTTCAAATGGTAACATCTGTTTTTTCCTTGCGTAAGCTTTTTAGCGTATTAAAACACACGAATAACGTTGGAACGATTGGCGTACGACAAAAATTGTGCCTTAAACATTCGTGAGGAAGAGCATTGCATATTTTACTAACTACGCATAAATTACAATATCAGACAATAATAGAATTAGGCAAAAAGCAGTCGATGAAAACTTTCAGTCACACACCAAGCTCTTAACACCGTTAATTTTTTTTCGAATATTATTATTATTACTTTTTTCAATTCACTCATTGTGAATTGGAACTGCCCAATACTTAGAAAATTTCATTAGGTAGGCAAAACGGTTTCTTGAATTGCTACTAGTTGCATGCATTGGTGTGAAACATATTTTTAGCTATGAGTGTCAAAATATTCTTAGCATTTTTGTTAAGTGTTATGCATCCAGTTTACTTGACCACCGGTCCGGATTTTTATTTTAATATTAAAATTTGGTTACTAATAGCAGTTTTGACTATGGGTGCTCAGTTTTTAACAAATGAAGATCATACCTAGCTTTCCGTCACTCATTATCCACATTGTGGCTAGGACCAATGTATACAAATCAAAAATGTATACTTAGAGGATTATATTGAAAGCAAAATAAATATTAATAACATTGCAGTCGAGTTCGCTGAAAGGAATAGCCATTTTGCCATGCGAAAATATTATTTTACTTCCTTCTTCGGGATCAAAATATTACATTGCAATGGCTTGACGCATTGAAAATGTATTATACTAAGCGTGATATAATTTAACCAATATTCTAATAAGCGGGATCGACTGTACTTGCATATAAATATTAATTGTATTTTTTAAGTATTTCTTTGAATTATTGAACTCAACTAAAGTTAAAATTACTAGTTTTTAATATAACAATAACATAACGAGTGGGACTGTAACTAGTTATTCCAGTGTGTTTCAATTTATTCCTAAATATGCAAAAAGTAGATGATAGTAAGAAATAATGAAACTATAAAATTGCAATTTAACAGTTCAAACTACCTAAGAATTAGTTCTTGTTATAGGCTAAACTGAATTATTTATATCTGAATTAAAAAATAAGAAACAACTTTAAACATACCCCAACTAGTCGTTTACCCTTTGTTATCAGTATTCAAAAATCATTTCGTATTAGTCGCGCTGCTGTAAAATTTAATCATAAAATTGACGGAAGATTTTTCCTGGTAAAACACCCATGTTCTTCAACTTTAAATAAACAATACTGCACTAATATAAAAATTCTTTTGCTTTCCTTCGTCCCAAGTTGCAATTTTTATTTAAGAAAAACATTTCTCACTTTCAACTTAAAGTTGTCAGCAAAACAAAGTGCTCATATTTCAATTTCTCTGCAAGTTAAGCCGTTTTTGAAAGGTGAAGAATAACCAAAAAGACGTTTTCAATTTTCTCAGTGTCGATTTTTTGAATGGATCTAAATGAAACCAAAGTAGGAAGATTGATACATCTCAACACACAACGTCAATATTTTAAAACTTATTTTCCGCTCAAAATGAAGCAGGTATTCGTGGAGGGAATGGGAGAGTTCTTTTGAATTTTCACTAAATTAACTAAGACCTTATGCATGCACTTTTGAAAAATATTTTATTATCAGCCAACATAAAAAAAAGCTTTTATGTTTTAGGTTTTTATATTCATAAAATAAAAGTAAGCATGTTTCAAAAGTTTATCAAAATAGGCATTGCAGCTCAAACTCAGTAAACATGAAACGCATGTTCCAATTAAGTCTAATTATTTTTCCTGTTATTAAATCCAACATTCAAAAGTATTTGTTATTTATTTTTTAATTTATTATAACTTTTTTTCTTAAATTACGTCCCGCTATGTTTATTGAAAATTAAAAGTACTTCTATATTTGCTGACAATTTTTCTTTCTCTTCTATTTTATTAATGACTTGCATAAAATATTTGCTCATGTTAATGCTAATTTACTTAAAAATATGAGTGCTAACAATACTGTTAAAGGTATTGAAAAAGTAACGGAAAATTTTGATTCTTGTATAACTTGTAAAATTACAAAATCTACTAGAGCGTCTTTAAGCAGAAATTATGGAACATTAACAAGTAATGTGTTGGATAAATGTTATATGGATTTGTGAGGACCTGCTCCTGTTCGTGCCCTAGGAGGTAGTTTGTATTTTTTATCGATAATAGACGACTATTCTAGAAAAGTCGATGTATTTACGATAAAAAACAAGAGCGAGGTATTTGATTGCTTTAAAACTTATTTAGCCAGATCAGAACGAGCATTAAATCTAAAATTAAAATCGGCTAGAACCGTGGCTAATTAATGCTATTATAAACTGTATATATCACTTTTGTTCTGCTGGATATTTAGCACACCACTTATGCAGTGACACACCACCTTGTTCGAGTAGTTCTATCCCTAGTAAAAATGACCCGTAGTGATCAATAAAAAGAAATTGTATGGGGAAATGGTTTACGGATATCAATACTGTTAAATAAGTAGAGACCTATTGATATCAGTAAAGATCAAAACAAGATCCATAGCAATTTTTAGTGATATCAATAGAACAAAACCGGAGAATCTATGGATATCAATAGAGATCCATAGCATCTTCTAGTGATATCAGTAGCACAAAACCGGAGAATCTATGAATATCAATAGAGATCCATAGCATCTTCTAGTGATATCAGTAGCACAAAACCGTAGAATTTATAAATATCAATAGAGATCCATAGCATCTTCTAGTGATATCAGTAGAACAAAACCGTAGAATCTATGACTATCAATAGAGATCCATAGCATCTTGTTCAACTGATATCAGTAGACCTCTACTGATTTAGCTCTATTGATATCCGTTGGCCATTTCCACGTACAATTTTTTTTATTGATCTCTACGTGTCATTTTTAGCAGGGCCCTCGCCAATAGTTGCTTGCCAAAAGGTAGCACTCTCATCCGAACAGTTAGGTTTTTTTTTTCGAGGCAAATGTGCCAAGTATTTAGTATTACGAGGCCGTCGGTATACTACACGAATTATATTAATTGTTATGTCCATTTTGTATGCTAAAGTAAATAAATACTAATTTCAATTGGGTTTTATATTTTCATAGTTTTAGCAGAGATTCAGGCTCTAAATTTAGAGTACTATTGTACATGTTGTCTATAATTTAATTTACTTTTGTATGAACAAACTGAAAAACGAATTGTAATAAATGTATGTTTAATGTTCTGTGTTAGTTAAGTATTGTATTTACATGTATTTACATTTATTTTTACTTAGTTAATTAGCCTAATTTAAATATACTGTTCATAATCATTAAATTATAATGTACAGTAACACCTCGTTACAACGCGCTTCTTTATATCGCTCATTTGGATATATCGCGCTTTTAATTTGTCTCCCGAATTATGATACATATTTTTTCTAAAAATGCTTCTTTGCATTTGGTATCATAGAAAAAGTTTTATTTCTGAGGAAAGTATTTTCTTCCTTTTCAAACAATGCCTAGACCTGGTAAGTTTTCTCTACATCTGATTTCGTTAGTTTAAACTGCAACTTTCGTTTAGTATTCCTCTATAAAGCAATAGAAATATTGAAAATTATTATTATTACTATTTATTTTAAAAGGACAGTTAATCAGCAAATGTTCTTTCATTTTTACTAAAAAGATTGCCCTACTATAATTATAAACTAATATTTTGAAGGAACGCATGCCATTACTTTGTACGTTAACTTGAATCATTACTTTTTTTACGACCTCGGTTATATCGCATTTTCGGATATATCGTGCTTTTTCTGTTGTCTCCGAACAAGCGTGATATAACGAGGGATTACTGCATAATGTTATTTTGGATCATATCAAGAAACTTTAAGCCTTTAAAGTTTATATATAATAGTAGTTAGCCTTAATAATTTGTATTTATTGTTTAAGACAAAAGCATTTAGGTTTAGATTATGTGTGAAAGTTTAATAACATAAACTAAAATAACTGAAAACTACAAAACTACTTTTCCAATGAAGTTTTAGTGCATTATCGATACTTTTGGGCATTAACCGTATGAAACGAAGTTTAATCTACAACGAGAGAGAGAAAAAAATAACTGAAAGAATATGCTTAAAATGCTTACTTTTCCTTTTTGTACCTCTCAAGAGACCCTTTTATGAATTGAAAGCCATTTCTCAGTTTATACATTTAGTTGCCAGCAAAAACAAAGTACTCATATTTCAGTTTCTTTCCAACTTAAGTTGTATTTGAAGCATGAAGAAGAACCTAAGAGACTTTTCCAATTTTCGCAATGTTGATTTCTTTGAAATGCTGTAAGCGAAAACCATAGCAAAATAATAAATATGCTTAAATGCGGAAGATCGTTTTTATTGACTTTCTGCAAAGTTGTGAAAAAATAAATGCGCTGACTCGCTTTATTTTCGATGAACTATTTTAATCGGTTGTGTCGTTTATTTTTTCTCTTCACTTTCCCCTCCTTTCTTAGCAGCTTATTTTGTATCTATTTTCACATATTATTATCTTTTACAAATAAATTAATCACCCCAGATTTAGTGCAAGCAAATTAAATATCACGATAAGCCAAATATTGAAGCATTTTTTTTTCTCATCTTTCAAAAAAAAAAAACTATGCGCTACAAATCGTTTTTATTTACTTTTTGCAAAGTTGTGAAAAGATAAGAACACTGACTTGCTTTATTTTCAATAAACTATTTTGATTAACCATGTTGTTTATTTTTTCCTTTTTCGCTTTTTTAACAGCTTATGCTGTATGCATTTACACGTATTATCTTATCTTTTATAAGTGAAAATAATCATTTCAGATTTAGTACAAGCATATATATTGCTTGATGAGTGAAATAATGTAGCACATGTATTATTAGCTCCTCATTAGCAAAATAATAAGTATTCTTAAATAGATCGTTTATCTTGACTTTCTGCAAAGTTGTGAAAAAATAAATGCACTAACTTACTTTATGTTCAATAAACTATTTTAGTCATCTATGTTATTCATTTTTACCTTTTCGGTGTTTTTTTCTTTGTAAGCAACACGTTTTGTATTTGTTCAAATATAGTAATGTCGCGTATATCATAAAAATCATTCTTGAATTTGCATTAGCAAATCACCTCCTACGATGTACGACAAAACATTTTTTTAAATATGCATTGATTTGACACTGGATAGATGGCGTATGACCTTGAAGTTGAAATGAGTCTCTTCATGCTGTAATAACATCAGAGAGGTCATACAGGCAGTGGAAACTTTTGTGAAATAATTAAGTAGGGTCAGTAGGGTAATTATGAACATATTTTTACACTTTCGCACGCTAATTGCTCTCTGGAGCACCATGTCCGTCTTATAAGTCTGGACACTCATCAGAAACATCTATTGATTTCTGTGCTACAATGTGCCACCGTTTTTTTTTTTCATTTTTGGCTGATGAAAGTTTTTTAAAAATCCTTGTTCTTAATTGTTCATAATTACCCCACAGTACAATGGGGTAAATGTGAACATGCTTTTCCCCCTAGCTTACCCTGGCTTTTTAGTGAATTCCTTGTCTTCATCATAAAAATAATGTACCACGAAGAGATATCTGGCTTTCTTTCTAGATTTTCATAGGAGTTCTGGTTTTTTAGAGAAATGTACGAATACCTCTTTATGAAACTAATGTGCCAGTCATCCCTTTCTTTCCATCTTTAAAACGGACCTACAACCCACTAGCCAAAGCAAAGTCTTGAATAAGGCTTTTCAATTCCTTGTCACAAGGAAACCGCAAGCAAGCCCTAGTAATTAGATATTTTGCTAAAGTTAGCTCCACATCAGTTGGTATGTCCGTTGGGCGAACTGCTCCAATCCTATCAATTTTGACTTTACCTTTAACTCTGTTGTGCAAACCACCCAGAGGGATGGCGTAGGTGTCCACTGCTTCTCTGTTGGTCATATTCCCTTTTGCAATATCCTTCACAACCCTCAATGAGTCTTCACTCGTATATTGAAGAGGTGGCTTCTTCTTCACATAAGTACAAGTCATTTGGGTATTCAAACGTACAGACAAGTTTATATAAATCATTATAAAACTTCGGCTCAGTTAAGTGGTCAAAATAACTATTTGGATCATAAAATTTGACTTGAAGTGGAAAAAAACTACTTTAAAAAAATGTTCATAATTACCACTACATAGAAAAATACGGGGTAATTATGAACTCCTTCCTGCAGGGTTCTAAAAATAAAAGACAGCAAAACTCCAGTTGATTCCTGTTAAAGACTTAATAACTAAAGGCAAATATAATGAAACAATAACTTAGCACAATTTTATCAGTCCAAACGGGATGGAAATTGAAGACTGTAAAAAAACTGTTTGAAAACTTTTGTAAGAAGGGCAAGGATAACTAAGGAAATGGCGGGTACAGTGTTGCCACATCAGTGAAAAACTTCCTTAACCTAATAATAAAGATGTGAACTTCCAGTTGCTACTGCTATTTGGTTCCTTCATTGCTTACAGAAGCGCTAATATCGTTTTTTCTGAATTAGCCCATTTTCACAATTACCCCGCTTGACCCTAAACAATTAGTTTTCTCGCTGATTCTACTTATTTAAAAATAAAGCGATCCAGTTCCACTTCAAGGTCATGCACCATTTCTCCGTGGTTAAGCTTTAAATGCCTCTTTCAGTTGCAATTCGTTTATCAAAAATCACGACTCCACGACCCTTTGTTATCTTTTTTAAACACGTTTTGAAGCATAATTCTTGGGATATGTCATCAACACGTTTATCGGATCATTTCTTAAATCTATATATATAAAAGATAGTCGTGTTAGTTACACTATTTATAACTCAAGAACAGCTGTACCGATATGGCTAAAAATTGGTGGGTTGTTAGCTTAGAGCCAGGAGACGGACATAGGCTATAATTTATGCGTGCCAGTTACATAAATAGAAAAAAGGTCTTATTGACTTCGAATTTTTACGAAGCCTTTTTTGATACCTCCATGGGTAAGCGACATAGAGCACACGTTCTGGCAGCTTTCGGAGCGCAGTAAACAGGTTGTAAGTTAGCTCTGCGTTGAGTGTTATTTGACTTTTTTATGAAATAAATTATAAACAAACGCGTTATTTCCCTTGAAATTTATATGTGATAAGCTGTCAAAAACGATTGCTCATTCCGAGGATCGCGATGATCCCAACCGATATGCCGTTTGAATTTAAAAGACTTAAATTTCCGATCCGTCTTGCATTTGTCATAACCATCAAAAAATCACAAGGCCAATCCTTAAAACGGGCCGGAAGACCATCTGCTTCCGGCACGTGTTTGTTTTTGCGCCTGATAATAAATCAAAAAATGTTGTGTATCACAAGGTACTTAAGTGAAGAGCAACCTATGTACTGTGAAATACAGAAACAATAATGAATGATTAATGTAGGTACTTATTTTTTTTTTTTTGTATTTTCTAATAATAAAAAAAACTTAATAAATTCAAAAATTTGCTTATTTATTGCCTTTAGCAACTAGCTGACCCCGGAACAGAGTTCGCCGGGTCAGCTAGTATATATATAAACACACATAACATAATTACAGTTTTAGCTTTTTATGTCAATGTTAGTTTATTTTAAATGTATTTAGCGGAATTCAGTATTTAACCATAACCAATGATTACAAAACAAAAAAAATAACTACTAATTTTAGAAGAATGGCTATCGAAACATGATTATTACGCTTGCACTTTCTAATTATGTTAGGAAGGCGGATTAATAATATTATGCAATACACTGAAAAAAAATCGTTCAAAAATCGAAAAGACTACAACAACAATTGAACAACTGACTAAAAAAATATTTAAATCGCATTTAATTAATAATGTAACTTTGTGTGCAACAAATTTTCTTGCTTTTAATTATCGCTTAAAAATAAAGAACGGAAACTAATCCTGAACTTAAAACATATTTTTTTTCTCATAATATCTTTGTCTACGTACTCTTTCTATTTAAATAAAGAAAAAGATGGAATCGCATTAAATTGAGGCGACATTTGGCATAATGCCATTCCTGCGTAATTACACATTTGCAATATTGATCGCGTAAAATGAGAAAAAAAAAAGACTGAATTAATAAAGTAAACAGACAAATAATTAGTGCTCTTACGTTCAAACTTCTGAAAAAGATTTTATAAATAAAGTACGAGAGGAAAGTGAAGAGAAAAGAAAATTATCCGCTAAAAGTGTTTCCGCTGTCTTCTTCGGTGATATACAAATAGCATTGTGATAACAGAATTAATTTAGACTAAGCTCCCTTAGACTAAAAGGATTTAAATCGTTTCTTTAATTCGAATTACAAAGAGGAGATTTGAATGTAAATATACAAAAGGCGGAAAAAATAACCCGAGTCTTTCATAACCTCAAAAACTTAATTCAGTAACCTGCAATTTAAGTGGAATTAAATGTACGTTGAGCTAATTATCTTTCGCATAAAACGAGTTTTATGCAAACGTGCACGGGTTTTGTAAAAATAGAACATTCATCAAATGAAACTGTACTACATTTAACACAGTGCACTAATGGGAATTATTTTGTTTTAAAACAAAAGCGATTTTATTTACGGTTTTAGTATTATAACATGTATTTTTATTTGAAATAACTTATCTGTGTAAAAGAGTACTCGCGTAATCCAAACATTTGGGTAACAAATGCTACAGTAAAGAAATAGTTTTCTGAAATTGTGAACGACGTCACTTTCTGAAAAAGAGTGTTTAAGCATAACGCACATTACAGATACCTACGCACTTTTCGGGATTGTATCCTAGGAGAAAGAAACCAATTGAAATTGAAACAATATTTAACTTTGTGAAATAAATTAGCTCTTTTTTTAATGGGCAGACTTTCTACTGTCGAATAGGTTACGCTAAAGATTTTCTTTATAAAGATAAATCATAAACATATTCTATTAATTCAAATTGCAGTTTCGAAACGTGGCATTCAACACGTAGTACTTCATGCAGGTACAAAGCTTCATTCAGGAAAGCCATATTATTTTACAAATTTCGATTGTTTAGTGTAACCAATAAAATAACCAAAAAAAAAAACGAATACTATGCGAAACATCAGATGCTATTTCAGCATCACTGTTATTATTTTCCAAGGAGTGTTAGCTTTGACCCAGGTTGCTTGTTCCACTTTCTTATGTAACCCACTTTGTATTAGATAATAAGGCATGTTCTTTTTTTTAATTATTTATTCGCATTTTTAATTAATTAAGTAAATGTAAACGTATGTTTATACGTTTTTTTGGAAACCGAGTGTGACGAAATGCTCATGAATATACCAGCGATGTTTTGCATCCACTATGTCTTAAATTATTATAAATAGCCATTGTTGATTTTCACCCTCTCGTATCTAAAAGTCAGTGTACGTTCTTCTCGGTCTTGTCTTTCGGTAGTCATGTAGTTCCTGTGTTGTGTTTTTAGCAAGTTTGTGCTATACTGCCGTGCTAACCTCAAACGTGGTATCTGCAGTCGAGCTTGAACTGAGTTATTACTCTTTAAAGTTGTGTCTTTCCATGTACTTGATTCAGATGATATATTTTTAGAAATGTTTAACCAATTTATGCCCAAGTTTTTTTTAACATTTTTTTTTTCAATTTTTATCTGCTTAAAACTCTTACTTGGAATGGTTTACATACATTTTAGGCTTAAAATAGTTGGCCGTTGCCCTATTTCTTAAGTTATTTAACTCCTGTTTATGGGATATTTTGCAGATATGTGAGCAAAATACGACCTTATTTGACTTTATTTGTGCAAAGTAACATTACAGATGGTATCTGTGATCAATTTTAAGCAAATCATTTTAAAGTAGGTTAATTTTATGAAAAACAAGTTCGCGAAAAAAAATTAGTTTATGTGGCTACCCATACTGGATCGTTGCTTGACTGATTTGTCTGAAAATATCTGTCAATAAATAAACTCTGATGTCCAAATAGTGGCTCCAACTGGTTTTCTCAAGAACAAGGACTATTTAACTTGTGAAAAACAGCGTTAGTAAAGGGATTACAGGTTTTTGTATGCAGTAACCAACAAGCGTCTCGTTTTCAGGACACTGGGCATAAATGGGTTAAAAAATATTTCCTGTTCTGAAATGACCATGGAACATTGTATACAGTTTAAAATACGTCGCAAAGAAGCATCTGGTAGCAGTAACTCAATTTTGTTGAAAAGTGCAGATCCGACTTCTGTGTTTAGCACGGCAGTATAGTGTAAAAAAAATACATTTTCAAATTCTGAAAACAAAGCATCTGCATTTATTTGGATTCACAACAGTTTTATCAATTGTTTAAAAAAATACAAAAAATGTACTTAAAAATGCAAACAAATTAACTGCTTGAAGTAGCAAACATGCGTAAATAAACTAGCTGCTTTCCCCATCATGCTGAATATTTCCAAAAAATGTAGCATCTTTCAAAAACAAAAGTGCTACTATCAAAAAGTATATTATTTTCCTGTTTCATCTACCTATTAAGCTAAGGTATGTTGCAATATACAAAGAGGAGTCGCGTTATCTCAGCATACATTTGATTTAAAAGTTTCGCGAGGAATTTTGCGGAGCGAAGCATTCCGTATGCTGTTCATGTGAAGTATTACCACACGCTGAAAAACAGAAATTGGCCATTAAGTGGATAATAGCACCAAGTGTTCGTGAGAAATAAAGTTAAGTGGATCAATTTCCGCGCGGCAAGCAAAATCAGCAATTTTGAGCTTGTTTCTCAAAGGGTAATGTTTTAAATGAAGATAAAGAAAAAAAGTTTCTGGTGTGTATTTTTTTATTTTTTATAGTACATGCACATACTTTTCTAGGCAGCCCAAAACGAATTTCCATAAATCTAGAAATTATGCTTGTTTGCAGTAATTGAAAATAGTATATAGTGAATAAAGTGTTTGTTCATTCAAATGATTTCTAATGTAAATAAAATTGTTTTCGCCTTTTTCTAACTTAAATCATGCTTTTAAATGATAGATTACTTTCAAAAATAATGTTTCTTATACCAACTCTTCAAACTTCTATAGAACATCTGTAGCTGTCCTGACAATAGGATTAAGCTCTTCAGTTGCGTTCAGTTCCTTTTGCATAAATCGGATATATCATGAAAGTTTTCCAAGTCATCAAACTTTCTCTTGGCCATGTTTGTCTTTTCTGTATGTTTCCTGGATAAGCACAAAATAGCAGGCCCGTCATTTAGGGGGGGGGGGTGGCACGGGGGGGGGGTCAATTGCCTCCCCCCTGACTTTGAGAAATCAATGTAGTTACATATAAGTGGGCGTGGCTTTTGTTGATTTCTGGTGAAATTGTATTGTATTTTTACCCTTTGCAACCCCCCCCTTGGAAAAACTTGAAATAACGAACCTACAAAATAGCAATTTTTTAATTTGTGAGACTTGAATGCGACTTTCTTAAGATACAAATGATTTTGGATTACATATTTTCCATGTTTTCTCAACTATGTTTGCCATCCGTTTGGCAGTCATATTTGCACATGTAAAACTGATTTTTATTTGCAAGCTGTTGTTTTTGGCGTCATCATTATTGATGTAAAGTTATTTCGCTTCGCACATTCTTTTGATGCTAGAACAAGTAATTATCAAAAAGTCCGGATCTTTAGAATATAGCAAGTGTAGTAGTACATCTTTTCAGCACCGTAGAAAATTTTACTTGTTGGAGATTTTCTAAATATGTATGAGGTCCAAAATCAGCTTCGTAAAACTGTTCTAGGGATCAGTACTAGCATAATCTGATTCAGTGTATCAGCCAATGCGTACACCCAAGTAGCACACTTCGTTTTTTAAAGGTTGTAAAATGGTTATTAACGTTGTGACAACGAATTAAAAACGTTTATAAAACGTTTAAACGTTTTTTGTGCTACCTGGGCAGCTCATAGCAGTACATTTCAGATTTGATCCGGGTTTTGTCCCGTTGAGGGGGAAAAATGAATTTTGAGTTTTGAAATGAAACAAAGACTTGATAAAGAATGGTCGAATTTGAAGAACTTAATTTGTTATTCAAAGGCCTACACTATACATATTTCCGACAAATTCATGATAAACCACAATACCGTAAAATAAATATTCACGTAAGAAGTGTAAACTTAAAACGCCCATGCAAGAATGTGCACATTCATTGTCTTATTGTTACACTGCAGAAAATGAGCTGTTGTTTTACAGTATTATACTGGCAGCAGAGGCTCTAATTTAAAACTGTAAAAGCACAGTAGTAAACTAAAACTAGCTATTTTACAGTTTATTACGGTAAACCTAGCAATTTTTACTGTTTATTATTATTGTTTATTAGCAATTATTACTGTTTATTACTGTAAAATTAGCAATATTATCGCTACGCTTCGCTATCGTTACATTACCACACTGCAGAAAGTAAGCTGTTGTTTCTACAGTATTATACTGGCAGCAGAGGCTCTAATTTAAAACTGTAAAAGCACAGTAGTAAACTAAAACTAGCTATTTTACAGTTTATTACGGTAAACCTAGCAATTTTTACTGTTTATTATTATTGTTTATTAGCAATTATTACTGTTTATTACTGTAAAATTAGCAATATTATCGCTACGCTTCGCTATCGTTACATTACCACACTGCAGAAAGTAAGCTGTTGTTTCTACAGTATTATACTGGCAGCAGAGGCTCTAATTTAAAACTGTAAAAGCACAGTAGTAAACTAAAACTAGCTATTTTACAGTTTATTACGGTAAAACTATCAAATTTTATTGCTTATTATTGTTGTTTATTAACAATTACTACTGTTAATTACTGTAAAATTAGCAATATTATCATAAAAGTAGCTGTATTATACTGTAAAAATAGTAGCATAATACTGGCAGCAGAGTTTCCAGTTTAAAACAAAAATGCACAGTAATAAACTGAAACTAGCAATTATACAGTTTATTACTGTAAACTAGCAATTTTGCAATCTACTGCTGTAAAATTGGCAATTTTACAGTTGATTACTGTAAAGTTTGCTTTATTGTACTGTAAAATCAACATCTGTTTTTGGCGGTGTAAAATATATAGGCTACATAATAAGCAAGGAAGGATTGACCGGTCATATATTTTTAAACTACTGTAAGTATTCATTTCGAAGAGCTATATCTTGTACGTCTTATCCAGCTCATCCAAAATACTTTCAAATATAAGTATATTTCTAACATTAATTCAAAATAACAAGTTGAACTTTATTCAAAGTAAATTGATTTGGTTCTCAACGTGATAAATTTTTAACCAATATTTTTACTGTTTATTATTATTGTTTATTAGCAATTACTACTGTTAATTACTGTAAAATTAGCAATATTATCATAAAAGTAGCTGTATTATACTGTAAAAACAATAGTATAATACTGGCAGCAGAGGTTCCAACAAAAAAGCGCAGTAATAAACTGAAACTAGCAATTATACAGTTTATTACTGTAAACTAGCAATTTCGCAATCTACTACTGTAAAATTACTGTAAAATTAGCTTTTTGATACTGTAAAATCAACATCTATTTTTGGCAGTGTAAAATGTATAAGCTACTTAATAAGCTAGAAAGGATTGACCGGTCATATACTCGTATTTTTAAACTACTCCTGTAAGTATTCATTTCGAAGAGCTATATCTTATACGTCTTATCCAGATCATCCAAAATAGTTTCAAATATGAGTATATTTCTAACACTAATTCAAAATACCAAGTTGAACTTTATTCAAAGTAAATTGATTTGGTTTTCAACGTGATAAATTTTTAACCAATATTTCTGCACAGTGCTCGAAAGGAGTTAATATTTGATTTTCCCAAAAAATAATTTCCCGAAAGATATTTTCAAATTAGAAAACCCAAGTTTTGTTTGTGTTGCTTAATAATTAATGTGCGTACATAATTTTCTAAATTAAAGCAATGAATGGTACGCATATTTAATGAGAAAATATGTTTTCCTGATCTTTTTAGTTATTTATATCTTAAGAAAAATCATGTGCGATTAATAGAGAACCTACTTCAGCTTTCAGAAATACATACACTAATTAATTTGCTTTAACTCGCTTATAGAAATAAGAACATCTGTCTTCATTTTATTCAAATAATTTAAACAAAGATACTTTTTGATGTCTTTTATATATTTCTGATGCATTTTGTTTTGAGCAATTGTTTTTATCTTCCATAAAGGAAAAAAATATATGCACGAGTGTTTGCGGATCGCT
>JAXGGA010009231.1:0-52429 GCA_038373865.1 Uloborus plumipes | reverse complement strand
TTGGCCGAAGCATCTACCTCTGAGCCACCGAGGCCCCATTCAGTCCGCAAGAGATTTTTAATGGTGGACAACTGTGCCATATATTTGGAAAAAACATTATCTCGTTCCCTTCCACTCCAGAAAAAAGTGAAAAAAAAAAATCACATACGCATTATTCGATCGGAAAAATTAAACACTTTATGGTGCCTCGGTGCCAAAAGAAAGTGTAATTTAATAACCGTATTACTACGCACTAGCCGGCATGCCGGGAAATTCGAATTTTCCAGCATGCCGGACAATTCAAGGTTTCGCTTTCAACAAAACGAAAGTAAATTTCCCCGCTCAATTACAGCTGCAAGCAAACCACTGCAAATAAACATATATTCCCCAGGTAACTTATTTTTCAAAAGCAAACCAATAAATTCTAGGTCTTCGAAATGAGAAGATTCATGGTGGTTTTAACGGTGTTTGCTATAGTTAATTAATATTTGTACGAAATTAAACCGTTTATTATACAATAAAATGATCTATTTACATAATGCTGTGCTAAGCAGAAAAATCGTATACGCAGCTGAACTCAAAATGAGAAACTGCTGTTAAAAATTTTACACCTCCATATAATTCATGAAAATGGCAACTTTTTAGAAATTTTATTTTAATATTTCCTGTTCACAAATGACCACAAAACAATGTAGTTAGATAGTATATGTTATTTAAAAAAATAAGTTTAAAAAGCCGCCTACAGAAAAAGCACTGAAAGGTAAGAAACAAGGTAGGTGCTATTTGATGTCATCGTCTTTAGTTCTATTGGAACCCTCTGTCCGTGTAACATTAATGACACTTTAATTTACTTCAAATGCTATAGTCTTGCTTTGTCAACTACAGAAAAACAATTTGATAGAATAACATGAAAATCTAATTTATTATAAATGTATAGGAAACTAATATGCTTGCTTGTGTATCAAATTAACATGGTTGCTTTTTATAGTTGACAATGCACGACTACAGCATTTGAAGTAAATTATAATGTCATTAATATAGTACTGGCAGGTTTCCGTAGACCTACTAAAGGCGATGACATCAAATAGCACCTACCTAGTTTCTCACCTTTCAGTGCTTTTTTCTGCAGTCGGGTTCAGGGGCGGACTCACGGGGGCGTCAACCTAAACTTCCAAAGGGCGCACTTCAGAATCCACACCCCCCTCCTCCGCAAAAATAAATAAATAAATAAATAAAATAAAATAAAATAAAATGAAAAAATTAAAAAACCTTCCTGCGTACACATGAAGTTTGCAAAATTTTAAGAAAGGAAATAACAATTTAAAGAGTAAACAAATAAAATTTAAAACACGCACACTAGAATAGTTAGTGGCATTTTGAAGAGGGGCGTGTAACCGGAGAAAGGCGGTATTGCGTTGTCAGCCCCCTCCCCTTCACATTTCATTGTAAAAAAAAAACATTTGTAGGGGGTCCGAGGGGTTCTCTCCCAGGAAATTTGCTTTCTAAGGCCTTTTAAGGGGCTATTATAGTAGCTACGAAAATATTGAGGGGGAAAAAAATAAGCAGACAAAGATTTTTAAGGAGATACAGTACGTACAGCATCGATGATCCTGATTAATTGGGACTGGACCCCATCCGTATAATCAAAAATGTGAAGGAGAGCTGAGGTACAACACAGTAAAAAAATAAACAAAACCGTACAGTATGAAGTTAAAGAATATTAAACATTTAAAAATTTGAACATTGATTCACGTACTGCAGTACTCACTCCATTAAAACCGCCGTCTTCATTATCTTATTTTTATATTTTTCCGGGCGTGAACCCGGAATATCGACGGTCCGGATTCTTGACGTCCGGTTTATTGATGTTCCACTGTTTTCATGTTCGTTTCTTGACAAGATGCAAAACTAATTTTAAACTAGTTAAAAAATACAGATCGGTAATATCTTCTTTGACTGCGCTGAAATATTAGTGTTTCTGGAAATTAGGAAAAAAATGTAAAGAAATTTCCTCATTTTGACCAGGATTGGTTAATTAATTAATTTGATTATAGAATACCGCTTTATCGTCGAGTCTGAGGTTGCATGTAAAATTTGAACACGATTACATCACAGAAAGTGGATGAAAATTAAGCAAAGCTAAAAAGTAACGCGAAAAAGTAACGCCAGAACAAGTTGCGGAGACACGAATTCATTCGTTCAGCTGATTTTACTGCTAGTGTTTTTTTCATATCGGGTCCTAAAATGAAAGTCGGTTCTCAAGGAGTAAACTCCAAAAATTGGTAGGATTTAATTGATTTATGAATGAAATAAACAGTTTTTATTGGTTCCTGAAAAATTTCATTTGATGGACTTTGGCCCTTTCTGAAAAAATCGATTCATTTAAAGATTTAAATACCAAATTAAAGCAACGCTGAAATCCAACTTCCCCAGCTTAAAAAGGATGTAATGTAAATATTGTGTACTTTATAGAGCGGAAAATGGATACCCCCTTTCGTGAAGAAGGCTATCTCAAAGAAACACACATCTTATTACAGTAAACACAAAGATTCTGTCCCCTCCCCTCCTCAGAATAAAAGACTTTTAATAATAAAAGGAGGAATGAAATTCACATGTGCATAGATTTGAAAAATGCAATATCTCCCGCCTCTGAAAAAAAAAAGTGATTTTATTAAAATACATATTTAATTGTCAAAAACGATACCCGCCGAATAAATATCGCCCTGCCCCATCGCGGAAAAAACTAAATTCAAATAAAATACACACCTAAAAAACACAACAAAGAAAAAAAGGGTCCCGTCTCCCGAAAAATAATGAAACCTCCGAAATAAAAATTCAGTGTATGACGCCATTTTAGCACTCAGGCTTAAAAAATAAATAATAAATAAAAAAATATAACTAATATTCCCTGTCAATTTCTTGAAAAAGCAATTTTATGACTCAACATTTGAATCTCTTGGTTATTTTTTGTTAAATAATCTCATTATTTCTTATCATTGTTAGTCATAGGCTTGATTTTTATGTTTCACGGATTTTCTGGCGACCCCCTACCCCCTTTAAAGGGGTGATAGAAAAATACTTTTAGAGAGGGGCGCTGAAAAGTAACCCCCCCCTCACCACCACCACCACATATTTTTCAAATAAAAAATATCTCACGAGACTCCTTTAAAATGTTTCTATAAAAAAAAACTAAAGCCAATTAATCTAATTTTAAGAAATGAAATATTACATATACTATTTTACTTCGAATTTGTGGCGGTAAAATATCACGCCAATCAACTACTAAACCTTATATATCAAGCTGTTCAATATTATTAAACCAAATTAGCTAATAATAATGCACGGTAATACATAGAAACATTGTCAAAACCATTAAAACAAAATGTATCAAAAGGAAATCGTCACTTTTCTCCATCACAGACGGAGTTTTGAATGAATCGTGTTATATTATAACTGCCCTTGATTTCGCAACGCCTTAGTGTTTTTGCCCTGATATACGTCCATAGCAAATCAAAGTAATGTTATTCAAATATGCTGTGTGTGAGCATTTTTTTAAAGAAATAATTTCGAGACATTCTGCTTGCGTCATGAAAAAATTTAGAATGAAACTAGAAGTGTAGTAAAATTATTTTTGTCACATGGGAAAGTCCCCCCTCCCCCAAAGGGGTCTACTCCATCGGAGAGCGAAAATTCCCCTACGTGAATTCCTGAGCATCAAAAAGGAAATATGTATTAAATTTTGCAAAGATCCGACGATGTAAATTGGATTTGTCCAAGTGACGTATTTTCAACAATCAGATTAAAAGAAAAAAAAAGTGTATTAAGTCAAAAAATTGCACAATTAAAAAGTGTATATCACAAAGTCAAAGAGCAGTTTTATGACTCAAAATTGAAATTGAGATGTCTTAAGCTTTTTTTTTTTTTTTTTTGAAGACAAAAAATGTTTTTATTGTCTTTAATAGGCGCAAACTAACTATTCCGTTTCACCGATTTTATATCAAAATGCCCTAGGTGGATGGAAATTCCGTAATGTGAATTTTTGGGCATCAAAGAATATATGTACTAAATTTGGTAAAAAGTCCTAGGTAAATGTGAATTTGTGAGGAAAACCCTCCCCCTCCCCCCACCCCCCTGTAGGGTACGAAAAATCTCCATGTGAGTTTCCTGAGTTTTTAATTCTCTGATCGCAATTGGATTTTCATAAGAAAATCCCTTTTGGGGGGAGGTCGTGCTCCCATATAGGGGGTGTCTCCACATGTGAAAGCAAGAGCATCAGAAGAACCAAGTGAGATAAAATTCGACAGAGTCTGGATTTGTATGGGTGAATATCAGGAAAAGTGCTAATTTAAGTCACAAATGAATTTTTCAAGGAATTCAAACTAAAAACAAAGAAAAAAATGTTTTGCATTTAGTAAACGTTGTGGCACATATAATCCATGTCAAAATTTTCAGGTTTTATTTTAATCCATGACACTGGAACTATTTTTATTGCTTCAAAATCATGTCTGCAGCGCGTCACACATTTGAATCGCAAATTTCAAAAAAATACCGAGGATTATAAAACATCGCAACATCTACCAAGATAAGAGGAAATAACGTGTTTCATGTTCCTCTATTACGCTTACCTCATGAATTTTAGAAGAAATGAATTTAGATCGACAAAAAAATGCATTTTCTGCTCGTCACAGGTTTTCGTACTATGACGGGAGTGCTGACTTTCGGATTTTTTTTCCCTAGACAAAACATTTTTTGGCGATCATAAATTGCGCAGTGTGAAGCCCTGATATATGCTGTATAGGTTCCAATTAAAAGTTTTTACTTTAGTCTCATGAAATTACAGGTAAGATTTTTTCAATCTTCACTTTTCTGATTTACCAAATGAAGCGTCATGTTTGCAGCGGAAATTAAAAGCAAAATAAATTTGATTTTTCTATTTATTTTTGAATTATAGCAAAGAAACTTTATTGCCATGAACATTATAAGGCGTTTTAATTTTCGAATCTTTAATTGTCGATGTTTTGGCTAGCATATTGCAGGCAATTCATCATGTCTGCAGCGTCAAAGTTTTTGTTTTTATTTTAATGCTTTAATGCAAGTGCTATTTTTTAATCAGTCTATAATGAAGAATTTCAGTTTCAAAAAATATTTTTTACTGAAATTTTCAACGTAAAATTATATAATACTAAAATTCAATAATTATCAATTTTCTTTACAATTGGTGCAATAATCACATGTAGGTAATATTTGAAACATGTTGCCCATATAACTTAAACAGGTCATTTATCATGCACATTAAGGTAGAAATCTGTCATATTATTCAGTTCGGTAACGCATTAGCATCATGTCGGTGACGCTCAAATATAATCCCCCCTAAAATGGGGATAAATGTTCACCTTGACCTTGCCCCTGAATTTTCAAAAAATCTGTTTCTAAAAAACTGTTGAAATACCTTATTAATTTTATTTTCTAAGTATCTTTAAAATTTGAAAAAACATACACATATATTTAAACACAGGTTTCAACGAAACGATTACTCCTCTTCCTCAAAGACAAAGGCTTGTTTCAAAGAACCAATTAGAAAAAATATCAACACACTTTACACCGCCCCCCACATGGTCTAAGTTTACATTTAGTTGACATGCGGACAGTGGCGTAACTTCAAATTTAGGGCCCCCCCCGCAGAAAATATGATTGCCCCCCCCCCACACACACATAAAAAATAGAAACAAAATTTTTGAAAAAAAAATTCAGAAAAAATTTAAAACTCATATCAGGTTTTATGTTTCTTATTCATTTTTTATATTTTAGGTTTCTTGACTTTCGTAATAAATCTACAATGTAGTATGAAAGGTGATGAAAGTAAAGAACGAATTAAGACTGTAAGTGTAATAAAGGAATCGGCCAAAAATTAAAAAAAAAATTTTTTGAGAGGGGGAGGGGGGAAAAGGAAAATTAGGTGCTGATACTGAAGGGGGACAAAATATAAAATCACAAACAGACAAATACTGTACTTCACTTCCCTATTGGAGAATTAAAATCAAAAAGGTTACTTTATACTCTGTTGAAAGACGTACTTGACAACTTCAAATTGGTTTAAATTTTACCCAACTCTTAGCCAAAATAAAACAACATGCTTCAATGCAATTTAAACTTTGATTTATGCATCACATAACTACATATATACATAAAATATACAAATAATATACATTGATTAAATTCCAAGTGATTTAAACCTTGATTAAAAACAAGAATACCCGTAAAGAAAACAGCTTTGGGGCCTCGCGGACCAAATAAATGCAATCGAATTCATAATTGTAAAAAAAAAAAAGAAAAAAAAAGTCGAATTTATTTCGGCCCCCCCCCTCCCCCCCGCGTTGCGGGGTCTTGCGGGTACGAAGTTACGCCACTGCATGCGGAGCAACAGGGAAAGAATCAAAGATAAGAGGAATGAAGGCAGGGTGAAATTTACACTACGCATGCGCGACTCTCATGAAGAATTGCCTGTTTCTTCGTCGTCAGAATTGATGCTAATGATCTTGATGGCGGCAGCGTGAAATCAGTGCTCAGTCAACTAATGCTTTAAAATCCTGATGCTGACAACATGTGTGCAATGTTGATTTTACAGCACGTTTCAGTGTTGATATGTTAAGATGTATGTAATATTACACACGAGTTGTTATAGCATTATTGATTTTTGAATCTGTATGCAATCTATATGCAGTACAAAATTGTGCAATGTTGACGCTGTCAGTTCAATGTCAAGATCTGTCAAGGTTGGTGCAAGAAATTTTGCTTGCTGGGGCTGTAATTCTAATTTAATTTTGATACACAAATGATACCTAGCTCTGACCTTTTTTTTTTCCTTAAGTGTCAGAATTCCAAAGTATTGAGAGGAACTTTTCCTCAGTTCAAAATATTGGGGGGGACATGTTGCCCTCGTCCTCCCCCCCCCCCCGCCAACGACGCCCGTGGATTTCTCAATCCTTCTTGGAAATATTTAAGCTTTAAGATAAGCCATAAGGCAAAAACATGCGTTTTTGGCCATCTTGGCAGCCATTTTTCTCATAAAGGGGGAGCAGTAGAAACTTTAATTTTTTTTTTAAACAAGCCATTGATATGTTAGCTATTCACAGGAAAAGAGTTTACTTTTGGTTATTTCTTCCATTAAGAGATATCCTGCTGACAGTATATGCATGTTTTTCGCGATGACCATATGCTTTTGTTCCCTCTCTCATGGACTTAAAATTAATTAAACCAAAAAATAACTATCTACTTATATTAAAAACTGAGTATCTTTCTAACTATCTTTCTTTCTAACTATCTTTCTATGTCACGCTTCTTTCTCCTGAACGCAAATGAACTGAAAGTCGAACCAGGTACCGATAGATAGGTAATTTTTCAGGCTTCATTAGTTTCAACCTATATAATTATCTACTCATATTAAAAACTGAGTATCTTTCTAACTATCTTTCTTTCTAACTATCTTTCTAACCATCTTTCTTTCTAACTATCTTTCTAACTATCTTTCTATGTCACGCTTCTTTCTCCTGAACGCCAATGAACTGAAAGTCGAACCAGGTACCGATAGATACACTGGCGGAAAAAAAAATCCCAACACCAAGAAAAAATTGCCGTAGAGTAATGAAATTTGGGTAATGCAATTGTCTAGTTAACATGTTTAATTGATTAAATGTACAAGATCACTGGCTAATTTAAGCTCAAGAAAATGCTGTGCAAATGTGAAATTATGTTAATTTAATAGAGGGTGTAACCTCCAGAATTTTGAAGGCAAACCTGCAAGCGTGCATGCATTATGTCATACAGGTGCCGAATGTCACTTTGTGGTATGGAGTTCCATGCTTGTTGCACTTACTGTGTCAATACTAGGACCGTCATTGCTGACTGTAGATGATGCTCGAGGTGCCATCCCATGATATCCCATACGTTATCAATTGGAGACAGACCTGGTGATTTTGCAGGTCATGGTAACATGTCAGCACTCTGTAGAGCACATTGCGTTACAGCAGCGATGTGAGGGCGAGCGTTATCCGGTTGGAAAACGCCCCCTTGAATGCTACTCACGAAGGGCTGTACTACTGGTTAAATTAACAGACTGACGACAAATTTTCAGTCAGTGAGTTTGGGATAACCACAAGAATGCCCCTGCTGTCGTAGGAAATTGTTCCAGAGACCATAACTCCAGGTGTGAGTCCCGTGTGTCTAGGCCGTAGACCGCTTAAATGCAGGCGGTCCCCTGGACACCTTCTGACCAATATACAGCCACCACTGGCACTAATTCAGAATCTGTTTTCATCAAAAATTACAACAGATCTCCACTCCGACTTCCAGTGAGCTCTGTCGTGGCACCACTGCCGCCGAAAAAGGCAATGGTTTGCAGTCAATGGAATACCGGCTACAGGCTGCCTGAGGAGCGGCCCTAGCGGCGGACATTCCGGACTACTGTCCGGGTAGTCAAATTTTTCTGGCGGCATTTTGACTCGAATATATAAAATAAATTTTCTTTCTGGAAAGAAACGTACAAATTTTTTTTCCAAATATCATTCTTTTGCACTTTGGAATCCTGAAAGGTATGAATGTAGCGATGTTTAAGCGTGTTATTTTAATGTATTCATTTCAAGACAACATTTTCTGCTATTTCAACATAGCCTATTAAAATAAACGAACAAATATTTATAAATTAAAACGAATCTTTAGAAACTATAATTGTCAGTAGAGACATTTTAAAAAACTAACTGCAGCAGGTAACTTTAAGAACGTCAAGAGTTTGAAATTGGTGAAAGAAGCTCGGGCGCCTAAAGCGTAGTTTTTTTTGGGCGGGAAAAAAAAATCTCAATTCATCAAATGAAGCATCGAATTTTACCGAACGAATAAAAGAAAAAATAATAAAATGTGTGCATGCATAGATACTTACATCTGTCGAGAAGAGATATAAGGCATCATTGAAAAAAGAATAATAAAATAATGCATGATTATAATATTACAAAACTGTCTCACTGTCTTCAAATTTTCCGAATCATTAGTGAAAAGTTGCCGAATATGAAATTTTTTTTGGAGGTCATGGTGTCCTCCCTTCGGAGTGCCCCGATACAAGTTTTGTAAATTACGTATGGAGAAAATCGTAAAGAGAAACAAAGCATATAAATGTGCTTGATCTAGCACAAAAGTCTTCAACCTAGATTCTGGGAAACCCTAGAGTTTCTTAGATATTTGAAAGCAGCTCAGCTAGTGATCACTATTTGCTTAATCATAACGCCAAACTTTTAATAAAATTTCACTTCTTATAAAAGATCAAATGTTCTTTAATATTTCTAAAGCATTTCTTAAATATTTTTCTACTCAAAAAGAAAATTATATCGGATCAAAACTATATTTCATAACTGACACCTCCTAACTCTTGATAAAATAAAGAGAACAGAAAATTGATGTAACTACTGACAATCAATTGAAACTAATTATGCATTTTTAGAATGACATTGAACAGAATCTTGGAATTTCCAAAAGGGCTATGAAGCATTGTTATTTGTTTCAACCTAAATAGGCAAAACATTTTTCGCTTCCTGTGTTGCGACAAAAGCAAAATTCAGAAACAGATAAGAAGCTGAAACTGACATTAGGTTGCTGATTTAAACAATTATTCTAGACGTGATAAATACTTTACAATGAAAAATAATCGCAGCCAAGTTATGAATTAGCTGAACAGATTGATTTAACAAGACGTTCTGTCAAGAACTAAACGAGCCTACTTTCCCGTACATCGACATCGGCATTCTAGCATCTGATCATTATTCTCTTGATTATCTAAGACTAAAAATTATGTCAAACATACCTTTTTAGCACTTGAAGCTGATTTCTAAAAGCAAAATATACCCCTCTCATCAGATGAAATAGACACATAAAAAGTAAATAAATGAATAAATAAAGTTTTGTCGCACCTTTTAAAGAATGTAACTGTTACAGTTCTTCCGTAGAAAAATTCCTCAATTGTTTTCAAAAAAAAATTAAAAGTACAACATACATCAAAACACATTTTATCAAAGAAAGAAAAAAAAAAGAAAAAAAAAACTCGTCCGTTGATAAAATGTCTCGAATTTCACTTTTAATCCGTTGCCAGTTGTTAAATATAAATAAAGAATAAAATGCCCTCGTGAATGAAACATTTTTGTTACAAAAAAAATCGTCTGCCAAAAATAATAATAATAATAATAATAAATTCAATAAAACAAATGAATAAATAAACAAAAAATCGTCTGCACAGTCAGTCATTTTTTTTCGGACTGTTTACTCAAAAGTTATTAGGGGTGACAGCTTGCTTGAGCGGTTCAATGTTAAACGAAAAATTGTTCAAATCGGAAATGTAAATACGGGAATGAAGTATCCTTGAAAAGTTCTTTCCAACAAAAAAAAGTTTGTTCAAATCTGACTGTTCATTAAAAAGTTAGTATCGTGGGACCGGTTGTTTGAACGGCTCAAATTTGAACCAAAAATTGTTCAAATCAAAAAATCAAATATGGGAATGAGCTGTACTCGCCGAGATCTTTCCAACAAAAAAAAGTTTGTCCAAATCGGACTGTTCATTCAAAAGTTATTAGGGAGGGACAGACAGACCGACCGACCGACCGACCGACCGACACACAAATTCCCCATCTCAATACCCTACTTTCAAATTTTTAATTTTTCGATATTCATTTTACCTTTTTATTTTTTTCACTTGGCGATATTTTTTTTGACTTGGCGATATTTTTTAACTTGGCGATATTTTTCGGACTTGGCGATATTTTTTAGATGCATTAAGCTACTTTTAATACCTTTTTCGTCTTTCTTTTATTTTTAACGGGAAAGTAGGCTAAAAACTGATCCAGAAAGGCAGGATTAAAAGTCAAAAAGAATTTAAAAGCAAAAAAACTTTTTTCTCCATACTCTTACAATACATTTACTAATGCATAACAATACATTTTCAACGATGCATTACCTGGTATTTCTGATATAGCAAGCAAATTTATTAATGTCTCATCAAGTTGTCATAAAAGTGTGCATCAGCTACCAAGTGTTATTTAACTGCATTTTTTAAATAATAATTTTACACATTTTAGATAATTGATTATGTATATATATATATATATATATATGAGAGAGAGAGGGAGAGAGAGATATTTAAAACTTAAGGACGCGTTATATACAGGGTGTCCACTCCAATCGTGGACCAATAGCTAATTTCTAAACCGTTAGAGATAAGCATATAGTTTATTTAGGAAAAAATCTCCAAATTATGAAAGGAATTTTGGGTCTATTCAATGTTTTTCAAAAAATCAAATTTTGAAAGAGTTACGAAATTTAAATTTTTATACAGCCCCCCAGTCCTATCAATCATATTTAGTAAAACATTCTTGACACTGTAACGTTTAAAACTAAAAAAAAATCACTCTTCTACCACAAAAATTGACCGAGTTATGACGTTTTGAAAAATCAAGATTTTTGAAGGATTTAGCATACGGTCCCTTAAACGATCTCTCGATGACGTCATGAAACAATGCAAAATCTTGATTTTTCAAAACGTCATAACTCGGTCAATTTTTGTGGTAGAAGAGTGATTTTTTTTTAGTTTTAAACGTTACAGTGTCAATAATGTTTTACTAAATATGATTGATAGGACTGGGGGGCTGTATAAAAATTTAAATTTCGTAACTCTTTCAAAATTTGATTTTTTGAAAAAAACATTGAATAGACCCAAAATTCCTTTCATAATTTTGAGATTTTTTCCTAAATAAACTATATGCTTATCTCTAACGGTTTAGAAATTAGCTATTGGTCCACGATTGGAGTGGACACCCTGTATTTTTAATACTTATATAAACCCATTGAGAAAAAACAATGTTGAGAGACATCTTTAGTAATATCTATATTTCTTAATTTAAAACAGACGTTTCTTACAAAGTTAGTGCAATCTGTGAAACTAAGCAATTCAGTATTAAAATGCCAGAGGCTGGAAAGTGCAAATAAAGTGCCTTAAATATAATTGTTCTAGATGTCTTGAAAACAATTAAATCTTTGAAACTGTTTGAAAAGTCCTGCAACTTTTTTTTTTATTAAATGCATGTAAAGCATCAATTGTCCTTATGGCCGGGATGTTACTCTTCTGTTTCTTAAATATTCACACCGCTTCCTTTAAATCATTCAATGCATTTTTTACTTCCTTTTACGTAGTAAAGGAAGTATTGTTATCGCGAAAAAAAAATCACTCAAATTTGAGTCTAAATTTTGATTTTGCTCACCCCCCCAATGAAAATTCCTTCGTTTTTTTGACCTGTCAGTACGTGCATATGTACCTACCAACATATAAGCAGCCGAAAAATTTTTTTCAACCACCCCCGAGTTAATTACGACGAGTTTTCTCGTGACGTCTGTATGTAGGGGAAGACCGCCTATATTGGACCACTGCTTAAAGTGGACCTCGGGCTTAAAATCTAGTACAGAGATCTATGCTACACTTTAACGGTAGAAATATAAAGTTTTAGGAATAAAATCATTGTGTATGAAGTTTCACCAGTCTTCGAACTGCATAGCGTGATTTACGGCATGATTTATGTTGAAAACGTGTAAAATCTTATTTTGCGGACTAGTACCTAGTAAGATACAACTAAAACTTGTAAGCTGAGGTCAACTGCTGCTAAAGCATGATGATATGTGTTTAATAAGGATTACATCTATGTATTTACATGCGCGATTGTGATAATTTTTGACACAGAAATAAGCTGAAGAATAAAAAATGGCATGTTTTCCTTTATTGGACCGAAAAATGTTTCCTATATTGGACCGGTGGTCCAATTTAAGAATATGATTTTGCACAAGTCTTTTTATTAATCGTAACATAAAATAAGTGACTTGTCTTATTTAATAGCGCAGTTAAAATTATTTTAAGCATACTTTAACACCTATTCACGATATTCATTTAAACTTTTTTTATCAAGCACATTTTTATCAAGCAGAAGCTACAACTTCTAAAAATGTATGTTTTTTTCCCTCTTCATTCATTAAGCTGCAGTTTCAGGTTGTTAAACATATTAACTTAAATAAAATTTATGCTGGTTTACACAGAGAAAAATATGAAATTCTCGAAATTTTCGATAAGACTTTAAAAAGAAACAATTTACCGTAAAGTCGGGTTACTTGGACCCACAAGGGGGTTACTTGAGCCCACAGTAAAATGATAAATCTGGGTTTGGTACTAGCATTAGAGACTGCAGAGTGCTTCTACACAGCGGAGAAACGAGGAACTACGTGCAAGTCTTCAACTAGTAAGTACCAAACCCAGATTTTATCATTTTACTTTAATGGGCTCAAGTAACCCCCTAGGGTCCAAGTAACCCGACTTTACGGTATATGCTACTAAAATGTTCAATGTAGATGAAGCAGGTCTTTTCACTGTTCAAAAGCACAAAGTATATTGATGTATAGAGGTAAACACCAGGTTGGAGCAATATTGACTGGTGAACGTGGTAGAAACACACTTAGTTATTTCCCACATGGGAGCAACAGAATTGCAAGCTCTCCATGCTTATTTTCAAAAGATTACGTTCCAGGTATGAACTTATCGTAAAAACATCCCCTGGTGAGCAATATGCTTGTTCAAAAAAAAAAAAAAAAAAAAAAGGTTGGATCACAAATGATAATTTACACAATGGATCCAACATTTCATCAAATATGTTAAGCTAAGCAATGTAAAAAGAATGTCCTTCTATTAATGGATAGTCACAGCACTTACATAAATAACACTGATACAATAAACTTGGCTAACGAGAACGATATAATAATGCTTTCTCGTTAAGCACATCATGCACGTAGATGTGGTCTTTATTCCTCTTCTGTCCATATATTTGTAATCAAGCATGTGATACATGTATGCGAAAATATCCAAAGAGATCCATTATCTAATATCGCTTAGGAGAACTGTTTGGTAACTCTTATGGGCAAACCGCAATAAAGGCCATGGCAAATGCTGTGAGTTGATTTCAAAGAACATGAGTTTGGCCCGTTAATTTACATGTGTTTAATGATTTTGACTTGGCTGCAATAGAATTAGAGGCAAGTAGTTCAGATAAAACTACTCAAAGTGAGCAGGTTACATATTAGGTGTAAGTTCTGCACCATGTACAAGAACTAGCTACGATTTAAATTAGTACAAATTCTGCAGAATCGGCGGATAGTTCTCATCAAAACATGATTGTCAACTCTAACTATGATTTTGTAAAGCCGGCTCACATATCACCTTTGCCTAAAAAAAATAGAAGGAAAGAAAAGGTAGGCTGTCCCAGCAATTATTCTAACGATGTATAAAAGAGGCATAGATCAGAAAAAGTCACACAAGAAGAAGTAAGAAACTACACAAAACGATTGTTATTGCAATATTTGTCATAGAGATGAAGTGCAAAACATGATTAAGTGTATGAAATGCCATCGGCGAGTTTATCAACTCTGCGTAAGTGAGGCCGAAGCAAAAGAAATTCTATTGCAAATTCTGGAAAAAGCTGTATAGTTCAAATATAAATTATTCTATGATTTCCTGGTACGGTCCAATTTAGGAAGCGCATGGTTCAATTTAGGCGCATATATTCCTAAATTGGACTTTTGCAACTTTTTGTAAGATAATTTTTTAAAAAATAATTTTCATATTTTCAGAAAATATAAGCTGCTAGGGCGGTTCCTGATTAAATTGAGCACACGATGACCTATTTAGCATTTCTGTTTCGCTTCACATTGAGCGACACAGGCCTCCTGTTCTTAGGGGGTCCAATATAGGCGGTCTTCCCCTACGTGCGTGCGTATGTGGGTCGCATAACTCAAAAACTATATGCCGTAGAAGCTTCTAGCTTGGTATGTAGGCTCTGAGGATGGTCTAGTTGTGCACCTCCCCTTGTGGTTGCATTTGAATGTTCCCAAGGGGGTGTTTTACCCCTTTTTTGGGGTAAATCAGTGTTAATTTCAATGCAGACTCAAGTGATATGAATTGGCGCTACCACTTGGCGATATGTCGCCAAACTTTTGGTCGCCAAGTGTTTGACGCCAACTTGGCGACATATCGCCAAGTTGGCGACAAATTTGGCGAAAAAGTTATTTTTTGAATTTGGGTTCAACTTGGCGCTATCGGCGACATTTTGCGAAAAATTCACTGAATGATATTAAAATCAGCAATATTTAGAAAATTAACCATTGTAAAATATTTTTTGCATTGTTTCGTGGCAGATTAGGGGAGTAAATATTTGAATTGTTACCTTGCTCACTCCAAGCACTTTTTTTAACACTTAAGGCAACTACTAAGAAATTTACACGTAAAAGGAAGTAGTGTTGTGGTCCATACCAGATTTTTTCTATTGTGATCACTTTTCATTTAATTCAGTATTGTGTTAGTCGGTAGTTTGGAGCGACGTTCCAACACTAACTTTGTATCGAAAGCCAATGTCAGTTTTCTTTTCTCCTTCCAAGCTCTTTTTCCTTGTCGACTAATGTCACCGATTTATAGAACCACAAGCACAAGCAATTTTTATTCTAATTGATTTTAATTTGAAAGGAGACGTAACTTTTGAAAGGTATTGTTTGCCGATTTTTCTCCTGTTATTTTTGTTGTCTTAGTTACCCTTTATAAGATCTCAAAATGGAGAATTTTAGATTTATTTTTCTAAATTTTTCCCGAGGGAGAAACCCCCGGCCTCCTAAATTTGCAACTATTCTATACTTTATAAAAAATAGTCATTGCATCATTCTCCTCATACACATCCCCCTCCAAGGTCAATAGAAATGAAGAAAGTAAAAATAAATAAAGACAGTATGCAGTGCGAAAGCGAGGTTGGCAAGAGCTTCTGAAACAGCGAAAAAAATGACAAAAATGGCCTGTTTTGCCAACAACAAAGTTTTCGGTACTACGAAAGGGGCCCTATATCTAAAATAGCTCGGGCGATATTCGGTTTAAATCCGACCTTGAACATAGGATTTTATTTTGTCACACTGTTTTTAATTCACAGCATCTATTTATTGAGTTGTGAATTAAAGCCCTACGGTGCAAAATCCCCTCTCTTAAAGTTTGAGGCTCTTCAAACTTTAAGAGCGGGACATTTTGCATTTTTGTCCGTGGCGGCAAAACTGCTAGGGCCGCCCCTGCTCGGAGCTGTCCTTGAAGTAAACAGTTTCTTACCGTTCCTTGGGTCACGACGGTACCAACTGCAGCTCGAATGTCAGTCGCAGATGCAGTACGATGCGCCACAGCCGTACGCAAGATTCGGCGATCTTCCTTCTCAGTCGTGCCACGTGGCAGCTCGGAACTCGATCTTCTTGAGGTAGTACCATCCCTTGCCCATAGCTTCCAATAATCATGCATGGTAGAAACATTCCCACCCACGTTTTTCTGCAATGTCGCGAAATGAAAATCCACCTTCTCGTAGCCAAATTGTACGACCTCGTTTAAACTCGGTGAGCTGTTGATAATGGCTTATTCGTCTTCTTAAAAGGTATTCCTGGCTAACATGAACGCAATTCGTCCAATTTCACGGAAAAATAATACACATGAGCTTCACAACACGCTTTTAAAACAAGCCTTATTTGCATGTTCTGAGTGACGCCAGCTGCGCCACACTTATGCGCGGAACACGAAATTTCAATCGATGTCATCTTTCAGTTGTATAAACACGCCTACGAAATTTTGTTTATCTAACACAAGTCTTTCTTGGTGTTGGGATTTTTTTTTCCGCCAGTGTAGGTAATTTTTCAAGCTTCATTAGTTTCAATCTATATAATTATACGATTTTAATTAGCGAAGATATCAATTAATAAGTAGTCAAGTTTAAAGCGATTAAGCCTAATAAATGATTAAATATGAAATCCATTCTTGCAAACCGTCGTTGCTATGAAACAGTGATAACAATGATAATGAGAATTTTGAATGAAGGCTTAACTAAATCAAACACGGAACTCATAAGCGGGCCACTTACGTAGATTTTTATCGCTAGCTACTGGTAATATTTTGAAACATTTATTTGTTGAAGAGCCATCTACTTATATTAAAAACTGAGTATCTATGTCTGCTTTTTTCCTTTGAGCGAGCTGAACTTACTGAAACTTTCCTCACCATCTTGAAGGCGCGAAGCATCTCAATAATTCGAATGATTTTTTTTATATAGGAAAAAAGTAAAGGCGTGAAGCGCCTGTAAGCGAGCCGCCTTGGCTGGGAGTAGTTTCTTTAAATTTTTTTCTCACTACTTTCAGGGCACGAAGTGCCCGTGCAACGCCGGGCCACGTACGTGGTATGTCTTGAAATCGACTGAACATTAAATTATATCAAATAATACAACTTCAGAATGAGGTAAAAGTTAGAGAGGGGGACGTTATGCATCAACATGCCGCAGGAAGCTAATCTAGCTGCCCTGGCAGCTAGTACGATTTTAATTAGCGCAGATATCAATTAAGGCAGGGATTCAAGTGAAACAGCACTGCGATCGCTTCGAATTGCAATGGCTACTGGAAGTGAATTACATTATCATCAACTTAAATTGGCATGACGTCACTACGGGTGGAGCCAATAAGAGCTCACAAGCACTCAGTGATCTCCTCTTATTCGCCAAGTAGGCTGTGACGTTTTATCTAGCTCGTTTTTCATAGGCAAACGTCACGCTGACGTCACGATGTTTTTATCAAGAAATGTTCTAATGTAATTCATTTCCAGTCGCGATTGTAATTTGCGATTGCCTGTTTCACTTGAATCCCTGCCTAATAAGTAGTCAAATTTAAAGCGATTAAGCCTAATAAATGATTTAGGCAGGGATTCAAGTGAAACAGCACTGCGATCGCTTCGAATTGCAATCGCTACTGGAAGTGAATTACATTATCATCAACTTAACTTGGCATGACGTCACTACGGGTGGAGCCAATAAGAGCTCACAAGCACTCAGCGATCTCCTCTTATTCGCCAAGTAGGCTGTGACGTTTTATCCAGCTCGTTTTTCATAGGCAAACGTCACGCTGACGTCACGATGTTTTATCAAGAAACGTTCTAATGTAATTCATTTCCAGTAACGATTGTAATGTGAGATCGACTGTTTCAATTGAATCCCTGCCTAAACTTCCAAGACATTTTTTCTTACCGTTGCCATTTTGAATTAAAACGTTAATTAAATTATTGAACTATTTAAAATTCCAAGATATTTATTTCTTTCCGTTGCGATTTTGAATTAAAACGTTAATTAAGTTGAACTTTTTAAAATGAAAGAGTGTTATTTTTTTCCATTGTCATTTTAAATACGTGTTATAACAAAGTTCTAACAATTGTTTTTATTCTAATTATTAATGACATATTTTTTCTCAGGTACCATTTTGAAAATTTTTTTAAAAATAAAATTGCAATTGCTGTTTTTAGAAGGGACTTTTTCTGGCTGCGATCCATAAGTAGTCAAATTTAAAGCGAATGTTTAATTAATAAGTAGTCAAATTTAAAGCGATTAAGCCTAATTAATGATTAAACTTCCAAGACATTTTTTCTTACCGTTGCCATTTTGAATTAAAACGTTAATTAAATTATTGAACTATTTAAAATTCCAAGATATTTATTTCTTTCCGTTGCGATTTTGAATTAAAACGTTAATTAAGTTGAACTTTTTAAAATGAAAGAGTGTTATTTTTTTCCATTGTCATTTTAAATACGTGTTATAACAAAGTTCTAACAATTGTTTTTATTCTAATTATTAATGACATATTTTTTCTCAGGTACCATTTTGAAAATGTGTTTTTAAATAAAATTGCAATTGCTGTTTTTAGAAGGGACTTTTTCTGGCTTCGATCCAAATATTAAAAGAACTTTTTCGTTCAGAATTTTGCAATTAATTTTACCGGAAGAAAGCGGTTTGGAAATAATTGTTTTTGGAAAGGAATTTTATTTGTAATTTAGGGAGAGTGCTAAGTATGCGCTACTTGACATCGTCTTTATTTTTGAGGAAGCATGTGCAAATAATTCGATTGATTCTTTGATGCAGGAAAGCTTTTTAGCGAGCAGCTTTAGCGGGGAGTAGTTTATTAAACTTTTCCTTGGTACTTTAAAGGCGAGCCGCCTTGGCGGCGAGTAGTGAATTGAAACTTTCCTCGCTACTGTAAAGGCGAGCCGCCTTGACGGCGAGTAAACTGTTTAAACTTTCCTCATTTCTTTAAAGGCGAGCCGCCTTGGCGGCGAGTAGTTTTCTCAAACTGCCTTCACTACATTACAGCCCGTGCAACGCCGGGCTACGCAGCTAGTCTACTTATATTAAAAACTGAGTATCTTTCTAACTATCTTTCTTTCTAACTATCTTTCTTTCTAACTATCTTTCTATGTCACGCTTCTTTCTCCTGAACGCCAATGAACTGAAAGTCGAACCAGGTACCGATAGATAGGTAATTTTTCAAGCTTCATTAGTTTCAATCTATATAATTATACGATTTTAATTAGCGAAGATATCAATTAATAAGTAGTCAAGTTTAAAGCGATTAAGCCTAATAAATGATTAAATATGAAATCCATTCTTGCAAACCGTCGTTGCTATGAAACAGTGATAACAATGATAATGAGAATTTTGAATGAAGGCTTAACTAAATCAAACACGGAACTCATAAGCGGGCCACTTACGTAGAATTTTTATCGCTAGCTACTGGTAATATTTTGAAACATTTATTTGTTGAAGAGCCATCTACTTATATTAAAAACTGAGTATCTATGTCTGCTTTTTTCCTTTGCGCGAGCTGAACTTACTGAAACTTTCCTCACCATCTTGAAGGCGCGAAGCATCTCAATAATTCGAATGATTTTTTTTATATAGGAAAAAAGTAAAGGCGTGAAGCGCCTGTAAGCGAGCCGCCTTGGCGGGGAGTAGTTTCTTTAAATTTTTTTCTCACTACTTTCAGGGCACGAAGTGCCCGTGCAACGCCGGGCCACGTGCGTGGTATGTCTTGAAATCGACTGAACATTAAATTATATCAAATAATACAACTTCAGAATGAGGTAAAAGTTAGAGAGGGGGACGTTATGCATCAACATGCCGCAGGAAGCTAATCTAGCTGCCCTGGCAGCTAGTATATTTATTAATAGCTGTATTTTCTACCCAATATGTCATGAAATTTAATTTATTAAATCATTGAACAATAAATTAGATAGTTGATGAAAACAAGAAATAGTATTTCTCTGATGCCTGAGCATTATGCATTCATAATTATAAAGCACTAAATACTTTCTTGAGAAATTAATTAACATAAAGGAGCTCTAAATATTTATATTATAAGCAATACCCAATCTTGTGATTGGGATACTCCTGTTTTTAATTGCAGAATTTCTTGAATATCACATGAATATCAGGAAAATAAATGAGGTCTTTTCGTTTGATGTAGGATATTTTATGACAAATTTCATTTGATGGGCTATTAACTGAGCATGGTGATAAAGAGCTATTAATTTCAGCATCGAATTCCTTTTTACCTTATAAACAGTTTAATATTTACAAAATAATTAAATAAATAATTTAATATAAAGCCATGCTCGAAGAATTAAAATTAGTGCAACTAATTTATTCCCATACTGATCTTTACAAAATTGACATGTGTTGAGCACTGATAAGAACTGACAAGAATAAGTTTACTCACTAAAATACTAGTTCATAGATACTATAAAGCATACATTCTATTTTCTACAAGAAATAAAAATTTATAAAAAATGATTAAATAACATCACTTTTTTAGTATTTTGACGTGGCGGACAAACTTTGAGGGCATGTATCTCAGAAAATAAGTGGAGCAGGAACCTAACAATTTGGACTTTTCCATGCCTCTATATGATCAACATGTGTACCAAATTAAAAGAAAATCGGAGTCGGTCGTGCGACCCCCATTCGGTGAGTTGGTATGGAATCACTCTTCTGTTTCCGTTGCTTTTGTCGGATGTCTGTACATCCATGAGCTCACAATTTTTTTGCATTGAAAAGGCGTTCCTTATAATGCCGAAACACGTGTCTGCAGTATCCCTGCTTATTTGTGCCTTCTTAACGTTGTAATTTTCTCTACAGTCCGATGTTGATTCTAGTTATTTTGCATGTATGACATGTGCTGGCAAGGCAAAAGTATGTAAAGATCAATTCTATTTTGATGATGTTTTTTGAATATATTTTTTTTTTTTTTTGATTTTGAAGTGTTCATATTTTTTCATTAAAATACTTGTCCTACTTTTTCCTACTTTTTGTAAAAGTGTCCTACTTTTTGGTGAAAATATCCTACTTTTCCTACTTTTTGACCGTTTAAAAGCGCAATGACTCTTGTATGTGCAAGTCTTCAACTAGTGAGTAGAAAACCTAGATTTTATCATTTTACTGTAATGAGCTCAAGTAACCCCCTAGGGTCCAAGTAACCTGACTTTACGGTATCTCATAGGACTATTCCCAGAAGTAATATGAAACATTTGAAGACAGTATTTTTTTTTTATTTAATTTGTCAAACTTGGCATTTTGAAGGAAAAATGCTAACTTTGAGATTTAATATCTGAAAAGGGACTGAATGAAAATCTACAAAAATTTAACTGGATAACCTTCTTATAGTAGTAAATATGTAGCAAAAATGTTATGAGTGATATCGTTCTAGTTTTGGAGATATGGAGCCTCGAAGTTGGCTGAAAAATCGCATTTATTTTGACGCCAAGAAATCATCACATAATGCAAAATGTATTATTCTCATATTATTAGATGAGTTTTTTGTGGTTTAAACTAACCCTTTTACAAAAACATGTAATATTTAAATTTACTTTCCATTTACAGAAAGAAAAAATTTAGATATGCTTTTAAAAATGCTTTTTTTCTACGTGTTAGTTATAAAAACATGATTTTCCACTTTAAAGCTGGGTTTTCAAGGTCTTTCTACATCTAGTGAGCAAGAAACAATTATAGTTTTAACTAACCTAAACCTCTTCATTCATTTTTAAAAGTTTTAAGCGTTAACCCCCCCCCCTCCCCTACAGCACCAAAAAGTTGCTCACAATCCGAATTTAAGCTCTAGATCAGTGGTTCCCAACCTGGGGGCGATCATCCCCAAAGGGGTGGTAAATTCTTAAGGGGCGATAGGGGGGCAATGGGTATTTAGAAGAGAAGATAGCAGTAAAAAAAGGGTAACAAAAACCGAAATTGTAAACATGTACGAAACCGCTTGTTCAGGGTTCAGACAATTAATCACACGTTAAGAAAGAAACAAATTGAAGTTCAAGCGCTCTTTGCACCTCGGATTAACCTTAGGGAGTATTTTATCATTCATTGTCAATTTTATGAATTTTCAGATTTTCAATTTATTTTCCTTCCCATTTTAGGTTTCAATGATTTTAACTACCCAGATTTCAGCGTAGAGAAGAAAATAATTTCTTGAAAAATGTACTTCTGTTTTTTGATAAGTATGTCAATGATCTTAGTTAAATGTTTCCTTTCAAATGATTATATCAGTTCGCTTTGTGAAGGGAAAAAAATAAAAGGTATTTTAATTATTAATTAATATTTTTAGTTTAAAAGTGATTAGTCATAATATCTTTATTGTGTACATTTTACTTCAAACTAAAGTTATGTACTTATATTTTTAATACTAGCGGTACCCGCACGGCTTTGCCCGTGGTATAAAATTAAAAGTTCATTTGTAAAATAATTAATATAGCAGAAAAAATACTCTATTTTAGTTATAATTCAACTACAATTCCTTCAAAGTATGATATAAAAATTTGGTATGGGCCCTACACTACTTCCTTTTACGTGTACATTTCTTAGTAGATGCCTTAAGTGCTAAAATAGTGCTTGGAGGGAGTAAGATAACAATTCAAACATTTATATCCCTAGTTTGCCACGAAACAATGCAAAAAAATGTTTTACAATGATTAATCTCCAAAATATCGCCGATTTTAACATCATTCAGTGAATTTTTCGCAAAATATCACCAATAGCGCCAAATTGAACCCCCCCAAAAAAAGTTTTTAAAAAAATCGCAAATTTGTCGCCAAATTGGCAAAATATCGCTAATAGCGCCAAATTGAGTCCAAATAAAAAAAAAAAATCGCCAACTTGGCGATATGTCGCCAAATTGGCGACAAATACTTCGCGACCAAAGGCTTGGCGATATATCGCCAAGTGGTCGCGCCAATTCATCTGCATTGAAATTAACACTGATTAACTCCAAAAAAGGGGTAAAGCATCCCCTTGTGACATTCAAATGAAACCCCAACTGGAGATGCACAAAAATAAGCCAAAAGAGAAAATAAGAACAATTTTGTTGCTCACAGAAACCAACAGAAATCTTACCAAAATTTGAAAGAAGAAGAAAGTTTCCTTTCCCAGCTTTAAAAACAAAACAATACATTTTCCGAAATGAAACACTTTAAAAAGAACGTTGCAATGTCACAATTTATACGATATTTGGTTAATCTTTGTGCTTTGGGTACCCCTTTCTCGCTAAATGGGCGATAGACGCTCCTACTACTGTTTCTAAACGTTGCCAAAATCAATATTGCTGAAATGCGAAATCTATAAAAATGGAAAAAAAATCCGCCAAATCTTTTAATTAAGTCATTAGTATATTGGAAACAGGGTGGCCAGAAAAATACTACGCTCCTTATTTGGGCCGAAAAAATACTACCGTAGTATCAAAAATACTACTTCTGGCAACCCTGGAAAAAGAACGAAACAAAAATAAGTATGAACACGTAACCATAGTAACAGCATGAAAAGTTGATTTCCGTTGATAAAATAATTCATTTCATTAACCATTTCAGAATCGTTTGGCTTGCTTTACTGAAGGTAAGCCTTGAATTCCGGGATTCTAAAAACAATTGTTACAGCTCTCCTGATGATCGTAGAAACTTCGAAAAAACTTCATTTTGTGCAGAAAAATTCAAGCTTTCGAATGACATAAGACTTGAAAATGTGTATAAAATATTTCTTCCCTATTTTATCGAATTTCCGCTAAGAATTCGAATAGAAAAAGAACGAAATGGAATTTTCGAAAAATCGCTTCGAGGTGCAAAACTACATGCTACAAACTAATTTTGTACCAAGTGGCATAAAAATCGACCGAACGGTTTTGGCGCTACGCGCGTAACAGACAGACAGACAGAAGGAAAGACAGAAGGAAAGACAGAGAGACAAACTTTCAGCTTTATTATTAGTAGAGATTATACATGTTCACTTGCTCCAAATTATGGTTTTTTCGAGGAAGAAAAAAAAAGAGGGGCGGGGGATAGGTGTCATTCAGCATCTTAGATAGGTGATGAGCTTGAAAAGGTTGGGAAACACTGCTCTAGATACTACTCTTTTCCGCCAGAATACGTCCGCCATTTTCTGCTGTTATACAGACGCAGTCTCACGGAAAATAGTAGGATCTAGAGCTTAAATTCGGATTTTGAGCAACTTTTTGGTGCTGTAGGGGGAGTTTAACGCTTTAAACTTTTAAAAATGAATGAAGAGTTTTTGGTTATTGTTTTTTATTCACTAGATGTATAAAGACCGTGAAAACCCAACTTTAAAGTGGAAAATCATGTTTTTATAACTAACACGTAGAAAAAAAGCATTTTTAAAAGTATAATATCTAAATTTTTTCTTTCTGCAAATGGAAAGTAAATTTAAATATTATAAGTTTTTGTGAAAGGGTTAGTTTATACCACAAAAAACTCATCTAATAATATGAGAATAATACATTTTGCATTATGTGATGATTTCTTGGCGTCAAAATAAATGCGATTTTCAGCCAACTTCGAGGCTCCATATCTCCAAAACTAGAACGATATCACTCATAACATTTTTGCTACATATTTACTACTATAAGAAGGTTATCCAGTTAAATTTTTGTAGATTTTCATTCGGTTCCTTTTCAGATATTAAATCTCAAAGTTAGCATTTGTTCTCCAAAATGCCAAGTTTGACAAATTATATAAAAAAAATGATTGTCTTCAAATGTTTCGTACTACTTCTGGGAATAGTCCTATGAGATATCTATTCAAGGGAAAAAAAGTAATGGTGAGTCTTATTTCCTTCTACTAATATTTGTATGCCAAAAATGTAAAATTTCACACAAAAAATCTTATTTTTAAGCCAATTTTGCACAAATTTGTTACTAATTATCAGAAAAATAACTAGTATAGAAATTTAGATCATTTTCTGCTCAATCAAGTGGTTTTTAAATCATTTTGATATGTTTATAAATAAAAAAGTTATAGTCATTTTCAAAAAGTACTCTTTTCATAAAAAGCCGCTTCCGCAGCTACTGAAAAGTGCTTGCCAAAAAAAATTCTAAAGGTTTAAAAATTCTTAAACCATTGTTTCAAGCTCCCAATATAACAGTTAATTAACAGGCAAAAAATTTTAGAAATCAAAAATAGTGAGCAACATTGTTTGGTTTTCCTGTATGATTTCGCATGGATTAACCCGAATACAAAATTAGTTTCTAAATCAATTTAATTATTGCAGAGCAATTAACTACACATATAAAAAGAAAACTTATTTCCTGATCAACAGCTATGTCTTTGTAATTACAGAAAAATAATGAAATGGAATAAGCTTTAGTTCCAGGTACAAAATTAATGAAATAATTTAAAATATACTAAGAAAGTACATAAACACACCTGAATTAGTTTTGTAAAAAAATGTTATAGAAGTTTGAAGTAGTTTATGCTCATCATTCTTAATGATAAATTTCAAGTTCTTGAGTTAATTTTACTCTCATTTCTTGCTGAGTAAAAACGTTTTAGTTCATCAATGTATATTTAAGCATCGCGTAAGTTTCTAATTTTCGTGTCTCCGGAAATTGCCTCCCCTATCCGGGTATCGCCTTCTCCTTCACTTTCGGTTTCCTTGTGTTTTACGCTTTCAACTATCTTCTCCATTTCTAAGACATTTATCTCGCATTCAACATCTGCATCAATGTCAGAAAATTCATCGCCATTGAAAGCGTTTTCACCACTGAGGCGAAATAATTTTGCTAATTCATTAATAGGTTCTTCCTCATTTTCGATTTTTTCTTTCAAAGTCGAAGCTTTGCGAGGCACTTTTTTTACGTGGATGCGAATAGAGGACACACGATGCAATAGAGTCAAACATGATACTTCTGACAAAACTAAAAATGAAACAAAATCCATCCAAGAATTCACTCTCCCTCCCCACTGGCAATACTCCCTAATTCTTTCCATTCACTAGGGATAAAAATCCTCCGCGGATCCGCGATTTTCCGCTCTTTTTATTTTTTCTTTCTTTTCGCGATCTGAAAGTTAATTTTGCATCATGTTTAGAAAAAATATATTTTCATTTATTGTTAAAATAAAGCATAAAATAAGTTGATTTAAAATAGCAGAGTTTGAAATTACTTCCGACTTCCAAAATAATGGAAACGTTTTTTGGATGCAGCAGGATTGAAACTTCAAGAATGAAATGCAATTATTGGTGAACTATATACTCTATTTTGGCATGCTGTCAAAAACATACATTTATGTTGTAGGAGGTAGAAATTAAGAAAACTCAGCTAAAATATTAGATTTTAGTCAAGAAAATAGTGAGAATTATTTTGATTTTTAAAATTTATCAAAATAAGCTAAAGACCATGCAATATTAATTAGAGAGTTCAATTCTCGAAATACAAGTGTCTAATTCATCTAAAATTACACCCTTCCCCCCCCCTTTTTTTTGTTTCTGCATTGCTTTGTGTGACTTAAAAGGATAGAAATAGGAAAAGAGCAAAAAATTTGGTTTTAAAAACAAATAAAAAGCCTTCATTCTTCCCTTTTTACGTTCGATTCAGAGGAAATCTCGCATGACTAATTTTGCATAATATTAAAAAAAAATCTATCCAAATGTTGAGCCGCACAATTTTTCCTCTTTTTTGACTTTGAGCTGTTTTCATCCCTGATTCACACTCATGCTATAGCATTATTTTTCACTTCAAAAAAAAAAAAGAAACCGCGTTCCTCGAATTAAGTACGCATCACTTTTCAACAATTGACCCCATTCATCCGGAACTGATCAAGTGCAGCAGAGGCCGCAGTCTGGCAGTAGAGGTTTTAATAAGACCTGGGCAAAATCACGTTCTCAATCTCTATTGTAAACTCTGAAGACCTGGCGACAGGACCCTATGATCTGTTGTCCTGACATGGGGGACAGTTTGAGATCTGAAGAGCGACATGGCGGACAGTACTCTAGGGAAAAGACAAAATATTTAAGGTTTGATAAAGGAATTCTGAAGAAAGTGAGAAAAATCTTCAAATTTAAAACACTCAATAGAATCACACGAAACTATAACTTAACTATATGCAGTCAATTCGCGATAACTCGAAGTCCGATAACTCGAATTTCTTATTCGGTCCCGATTCCTTTATCTTGATTCTATGTAAATTTTCCTCAATATCTCGAAGTTTACTTCTCTTAACTCGAAGTTTTTTTTGAAGTGACTAAACATTTAATAGTTAAAAAGCAGAAAACATTTCAAGTGAGAGCATGAAATTTTATTTATTTTTCTCTTGTGTGTGTGTGTGTGGGGGGGGGGGGGATTCATTCGGGGAAAATCAGAATCCTTACAGATGCATAGTGGCTCTTGCTATATTATTTACACTTATTGCGTCCGTAAGGAATTTGATTGCCAAAAGTTTTGCGTCTTCAATCTTCAATTAATCGTGACAGTGGCATGGTGATTATTAAATTTAAAACAAATAACTTTTAAAGCAGTTGATAAAGAAAATGTCTTTAATGTAAATTTAAGAAATGTGATTAAAACACAGAGGTTTGCAACTAAGAGAACACACAAACCATGGAAGAAAATGAATCTCTTGCCAAGGAAGAACGATATGTGAAAAAGAGAATGACACGATATGTAAAATATTTACCGCTGTTTAAATTACAAAACTGCTCAAGAAGCTTAAAATGACGGATTATACCACAAAAATGAAACACGTCTCAAAAGAAGGATTTGTTTTTCTTTTTTTTAACATTGTAATTCAAATAGTGTACATTTTAACTAATTAAACTTGTCAGTTATCTATACATTAATTGAATATTCCAAGTTTTTATTATTAACATGTTGGAAATCGAAACTAATGATAAGTCGAACTTCCGATAAGTCGAAGTTTTTTTTTCAGTCCCTTCGAATTCGAGTTATCGAGAATTGACTGTATATAAATTGCAATGATCCAGGTTCTTTAATCGCATTCGCATACACTACATTGACAAACACATATTTATGTAATGGTAGAAATATTCAGCTCTTAATTTTCAATAGTTTCGCTGAAAAATGTTGGCAAAATGTAGTTAAACATCATTTCACCTATAGTTTTTACACCGACTTCAAAACTTATGTTAAATGTAGCATCGATGGTGTTCAAAGAAGAAAATTATTTTTTACTTTTTAGAGCACTTGCCGAGTGAAGTTCGGAAGTCGGTTCAATTTTTTTTTTTCTAAAAATATTTTTATTAACCAACCGACTTCAACAAAAGAGGAGGTTATACAATTCGACGGAGAATTTTTTTTGTATGTTATAAAATTACTCGAAGACGCCTGGACCGATTCCAAAAATTCTTTTTTTGTTAGAAAATGTTTCTTTTCCGATTGGTCCCATCGCCTCGTGGTCCGGGTTCGACAACGGAAACCTGCAGAAATCTTTCGAAAAAGAAATCGGGATCACAGTAATCGTAATAATGACCAATTTTGAATGTAAAGCTTCTCTGGATTAACTCATTTCTATGGTCGTTTTATCTTCATGTAACGCTGATAACATTGTTTTGAAATATCTACTGATATTAAAAACTGAGTATTTTTCAATGTCCTGCTTCTTTCTCCTGAACGCTAATGAACTGAAAGTCGAATCAGGAACCGATAGATTGGTAATTTTTCAGGCTTAATTAGTTTTAATTTATATAATTATACGATTTTAACTAACGAAGATATCAATTTATAAGTAGTCAAATTTAAAGCTACTTGTCCTAAATGATTAAATATGAAATCCATTGTTGCGAAACGTGGTTGCTATGAAACAGTAATAATAAAGCTAATGAGAATTTTGAATGAAGGCTTAACTAAATCAAACATGAAACTCATTAGTGGACCACGTGCGTAGTGTGTCTTAAAATCTTATGAACAGCAAGAAACTAGTACAGCTTTGAAATCTAAATTAGTGATAAAAGCCGTTAATATTTAAATGGCTTTGATTGAACTAGTACACAAATAAACACTAGAGAATAACAAGGATTAGCTTTTAGTGTCAATCGTTTAAAATTTTAGACGCGTTGATAGTTTCTTCCGTTTTTTCTTACATAGTTTATTTTATGGAGCATTCACTTAAGAAAATTAGGTGAAGTTTCATAATGAAAACATTACCCTATTTCATAAATACATTTAGTACACTAAAAGGAATAAAATAAAAATATTTTTGAAAAAACAATTGAACCGACTTCGGAACTTTAATCGGCAAGTGCTCTAAAAAGTAAAAAATAATTTTATTCCCTGAACACCGTCAATACTACATTTAGACATAAGTTTTGAAGTCGGTGCAAAAACTATAGGTAAAATGATGTTTAACTACATTTTGCCAACATTTTGCAGAGAAACCATTGAAAATTAAGAGCTGAATATTTGTACCTTTTGATATATATATATGGTTGTCAATGTAGTGAAAATAGTTTTGAAAGCGCATAAATTGAAATTAATTTTGTGTCTGAAGACATTTTTAATGGCCTGACCGTAAAAATATTGAAATTGATCTTATCCAAAAACTCTTTGATAGCGAAGTTTTCAGAATTTTAAGTAATCAAGCCATACCTCCAACCTGAAAATATGACTCAGCTCTCGGAAGGGGCCATTGCCCTCCTTCTGGAGTTGCCATTGGTATTTCGCTTGGCAAAATGTGTTCAAAACCAAGGATTCTACATCTCCCTAGGTCGGAATAATTCTTACAGCAGCTTATTCAAAAAAGTACTTTACATACATTTTTTCTAAACATTTTTTTAACTAAGTTAGTTTGAAGGAAATCCGGCTTTAAGTTCAGGCTCTACATTAAACTTAAATTTCCCCGTCGGCGCTAATGTTCAGTTTTTTTTTTTTTTTTTTTTTTTTAGAACGGATCAAAATTGAACGAAAAATGGCTCGAATCAAAAAACGAAGTTTGGGAGTGAGGTGTCCTCGCCCAGATCTTTCGAACAAAAAATATTTATTCGATTCGGACTGTTCACTTAAAAGTTTTTGGTGAGGAAAGATTGTTTGAACGGTTCAATGTTGAACGAAAAATTGTTCAAATTTAAATACGGTAATGAAGTATCCTTGCCGAGATCTTTCGAACAAAAAAAAGTTTGTTTAAATCTGACTGTTCGCTCAAAAGGTGTTCAAATCGAACGGTTTATTCTAAAGCTATGGGGGGGGGGGGGGGGGGGGGGGGCAGACACATTTTCCCCCATTTCACAACCCTAATTTCCATTTTTTAATTTTTCGATATTTATTTTCTTTTTTCTTTTAATTCCTTTTTGACTTTTTTTTTTTGGACATAGTGATATTTTTATGATGCATTAAGCTACTTTTAATGCTTTTTTCGTCTTTTTCTCATTTTTATGGGAAAGTAGGCTAGAAAGAAAAATAAAAAAGTGGAGGTTTCCGCTTCAAGGAAAAAAAATTACGATAGCCCTTGCAACTCAGAAATTATTGGGGTGGCAGCGGACTAAAGCGGGTACCCTGTATCAAATATGTGGGTTGTTAAAAAAATCGAAAGTATGATTCTTTTCTTTTTTTGTATTGAGTTATCACTTTTTAAAAAAATGAATAGCTTATGATAGGAATTTCCTTATAGTCCAAGATCTAGCAACGTCGAAAAGTCAACAATTTCAAGAAGTAAGTCTGGCTCTTTAAAATATCTTTCTCTATTCTCTTCTAAGCAGCATGCAGGGTATCTGGCAACCGAGAGTGGTTCCGCTTTTTACTGCGCATTACACTTGAACGGGAAAAGGTAGTGCTTTTAAGTCATTTTTGGGCAATATCACGTCAAATCAATTATGAGAAAAAAAAAAAAAATTGAAATCACCATTTCCGATTTTAGCAAAAATTGGTGTGAAGGACGCATGTGACAAGGAAATCCTGCCAAGTTTTAGATTTCTACTTCAAAAATTGTACAAAATAAAGAGCTGTTAAGAAACGAAAAAAAAAAAAAAGTTTTTACATTCTACTTATTTTCTAATTATAGTAGAATAAAAATTAAAAATCATTGTGAGGGCAAGAAATAGAGCTTTCCATTGATATATTCCGTGACATACTTACGACAGGTTTAAAAATTTTGCCCCAAAATGGCTAAAAATTCACTATTTTTACCAGCAAAACTGATGCGCAGTAAAAAGCGCAACCACTCTTAGCCGCCTGACACCTCGCATGCTGCTCGGAAGAGCATAGGGAAAGATGTATTGAAGAGCCACACGTCACAAAATTGTCACTCGAAAACGTTGCTAGCTCTTAGACTATAACTTAGAAGTTAATTTTAGCATGCTAAAATACCCACAAAACATAAAAATTTCGTAGGCCACTATATCCATCGCAGCCCCCTTCGCAATGCTCTTGACTGCCCTATTTTCATATTTTTTCTGTGGCACCCGTATTTTCTGCAACACCTCTCAGAAACTTTGTTCAAAGCATATTCAGGTTTTGTACTTTAATGTTGTCAACTTCGTGATCATTTTTGTTTTGCTAAAATTCATTCTTACATTGCAAAACAATAAATGCTCTGTAAAACGGATGAAGATGTGCTGTAAAACGTCTTTCACTGCTAATACAGTGTTTACGGAGAGAAAACAACACGCAGTATTTTTCTGAGCAAAAATGGAAAAATTAAATTTCTTCCAGCGTACACTAAAAACTGATTCATGTTAAAGGGCTTGGGAGGAGCACTATGGATAAAACGATGTGTAGGTTTGTAAAAAAAAGAATAACGATCTTAGTCCCTAACAGCTGAAAACTAAATTTCAAGTTTTCCAGGATTGAAGCAAAGTAGAGAAAATTTCCGAAAAAAAAAAGATTTGAAGATTCTTGTAAGATATCTTAACTAACTGATGAATGTTTTTAGTTGTGTAGTTTTTTTCCTCTTAAAAAACGGAGAAAATTATGTCAACGTAAGTAATGGCAATAGCTTTAAATGCGTTTGGAAAATTATCAGTTTATTCTTCCTTTCGCTTTCTTTTTCCCTCTCTCTTTTCTTTGAGAGAGAGAGAGAGAGAGAGAAAAAAAAAAGAATATTACCAGAAAGTAAATAAAGTTCAGTTATCTGAGAGTTTTGCTTACTTAATTGACGGACATATGTATTTTTATCGTAATCCATAATTTTAATATATTCCATAAAGATTTATTGCAAAAACGTTACAGTTAAATGTGTAAAAACAAATTACTAAAATATAAGAAGTGAAAATTTTCCTTTAACATTACATAAATATGTGGTTGTCAATGTAGTGTATGTGAATGCGTTTAAAGAACCTTGATTCATTAAATTTATATTTATCGTTGAACTATAGTTTCGTGTGATTGTATTTAGTGTTTTTGCGCTGACTTCAAAACTGATGTTTAAATGTAGTATCGATGGTGTTTAAAGAATAAAATTATTTTTACTTTTTAGAGCACTTGCCGATTGAAGTTCTGGAGTCGGTTTTTTTTTTTTTTCAAAAATACTTTTATTTTCTAAATGATATTTTAAAAATATCATTCGTTAAAATGTGAAAAAGCCAGTGATTGTCAATATTAATTCTCAAGAAACCAGTTATCAAAAATACCGGAAAAAATATTTATTTTATTTTCAAAAAATTGTGGGATAATACATTTCCCCCTTTCCCTTTATTTCCCCCCATATGTTACATTTTTCGAAAAACTGCTGAAATTTGATAAAACCGCTTATATTTCGATAAGTTGCTAAAAACCTAAAAAACCTAAAATTGATTAGTAGAATTAATATTTAAAAAAAAAAATGAGTGAAAGAAAACTGATTCTCTACACACTGTAAAAAATAAGCTGTTGTTTTTTCAGTATAATACTGGCAGCAGAGGTTCCAGTTTAACGAAAAGCACAATAATAAATTGTAAAATTAGCTATTTTACTGTTTACCACTGTAAAACTAACAATTTTACAGTTTATTACTGTAAAAATAGCAATATTAACATAAAATTAACTGTAAAAACAACAGTATATTGCTGACAGCAGAGGTTCCACTTCCAGTTTAAAACTGCAAAATGCACAGTAATAAACTGAAACTAGCAATTTTACAGTTTATTACTGTAAAGTAGCAATTTTAGTCAGCTACTGAAGAATCAGCAATTTTACGGTGAATTATTGCAAACTTTTTGTAAACTTAGCCGTGTTATATACTGTAAAAACAACATCTACTAGATGACCCGTGCGGAATTCCGCAAAAAAAAAAAAAAAAAAAAAACTCTAAACTTAAAATTGAGTTATTCAGGTTCAAAGATTTCAGTCCTCGATTGGATGTGTTAAATTTGGTGTCTTAGTTTCGTTCCCCTGCTAAGGCGGTTTATTTTAAAACATTGGTTGTCGTGGTATAAAACAGAGGATACAGAGGATAAAACAGAGGATTTCGATAAAAAAACCAAAAACATCAAATTTTACCTATTTACAATATTTATACCCTATATTAAAATATTATATTACAATATTTATACCCTATATTAAAATCAAATACCCAAGGCTACTACTAAACTAAATACTAACGTTATCGCAAAACTACCATAGTATTTTGAAACAATAAAAGTTACAATTAAGGTTTACCGAGCTAAGCCTTGGCTTGAAATGTCGCATTTAAAATTGATTTGAACAACAATGGTAACGATTTTAACCGTTGAGCAAAAAATTTAACTTTTTCAAACTTCAATCGCTTATAAGTCGCTTAAACGTGGATTTTCGAGATTCTCGTTACGCGGCGCTAGCGGAGAAACGTTCTAAAGAACGCATTTTTTTTAATCTTTCGAATGAAATCAAAATGGAGACGATACGACAATTATTTCGCTAGATAGAGTCAATTTTGTGCCCAAAAATTGAAGTTCGAATAAAAAACGAACCGACACTTTTTAGAGGGTGGGTCTAATTTTCGTCAATAGCCCGCTGAATAAGCTTCAAAATCATAAATTTTCTTGCAATTCGATAAAGAAATGAGCGAGTTTCGACCGGGTATAGGATTCGGCTTAGAGAAATAATATATGGAGATTTTTTACACTGTATAAAATCGTGAAAGCGACTAATAATTATTACGAAAAATGAAACAAAAATAAAATAATTTTGGAAAAAAATAGAACCGACTTCAGTTGGAAATTGCTCTAAAAAGTAAAAAATAATTTTTTTCTTTGAACACCATCGAAACTACTTTTAAACATAAGTTTTGAAGTCGGCGCAAAAACAATGTTTCGAATCATACGCAACTATATACATTTTAATGGATCCAGGTTCTTTAAAAGCATTCGCATACATTTCATTCATTACCACACATTCGTATAATAGTACAAATATTCAGCTTTTAATTTTCAATGGTTTCTCCGAAAAATGTTGGCAAAATATGGTTAAATATCATTTGACCTATCGTTTTTGCGCCGACTTCAAAACTTATGTTTAAAAGTAGTTTCGATGGTGTTCAAAGAAAAAAATTATTTTTTACTTTTTAGAGCAATTTCCAACTGAAGTCGGTTCTATTTTTTTCCAAAATTATTTTATTTTATTCTTTTTAGTGTAAGTGTACTTATGAAATAAGGTAATGTTTCCATTACGGAACTTCACCTAATATTCTTAAGTAAATGCTCCATAAAATAAACTAAAAAAAAAAAGGAAGAAACTATCAACGCGTCTAAAATTATAAACGACTAGCTTAATACCCGGCGTTGCCCGGGTGCTTATTAATACAACATAGCATTCAGGGAAATAAGTTTGAAAGGCTTTATTCATATGGGTATAAAATAATTGCATCAATCAGTCTCTTAGGTAGCTAACTTTGAAAAAAACTACAAATATTACACGAAAGTTAAACGTTTACAGAAAAATAGTCTTATCAAAAGGTGAAAATTAAAGAGAAATGTTGTCTGTGCTTTGCCGCGTCCACTGGGCATGACACTTCCAGTCTCTAATGATTGTACTATTAATATATTGCTGTTGGCTGATGGCAAACACATTTCTGCAATTGCAAACAGATGAATTGAAACATTTAATCATATTTAGATGGGGGATAATGGACAGGACTATATTACTGTTTTCTCATTAATGAGAAGAGTTGTACTTCTCGTGAACAAAATATACCGTTCATATGGACGTACATGGTATCCTAAGTTACACCATGTCCTATCTCGATTTTAAAAAACAAATCTCGTCCAAATTAGCGTTCAGTTAGATCAGCTGTTATGTAGCGCTCCGACCCAACACAAATCAATAGAAACATAAACATACGCCTTTGAATGTGATAAACCTCCTCCTTTGTGAGCAGTCGCGATTTATATCTAACAATTATGAATAACTGCTTGCTGAAAAAAACAACTACCTTCAGACTAGTAGACAAAAAATCTCCTCTCCCTACCCCCTCCCCCCCCCCCACCTGGACACTACGGCCCATGAGATCCGACCTATGGCACTTTCGTACTCGCTGGGTACAGCAACTCCCCCTCCCCCCAGAACCCTCGATTTTAAGACATATTTGACACCTAATTGAGTTTTAAATAGATTTTTGCTCCCACTTCCATAGCTAGAAATAATAAAGACAAGCAATGAAAACTAGACAAGAGCTCTAAAAATGCACACAACTGAATAAACAAATAAATAAATAAATTTAAAAAAAAAAACAGCAAACGCATATTAGAAAAAAAAACCTAATGTATCAAATTAGGGGGGGGGGTGGTTCCGCAAAGTTCGTTATTTCTGGAAAGGAGTCCGTGTAGGTCTGTACTTGAGGAATCTCTGAAGTAGGTTATAGATTAACCCATTAATGCCTGACATTTTTTCTCTCCAAAGATATTTTGTATACTCTTTACAAACAGTGTTTAATGGACAGGAAAAATAATAATAAAAAAAAATCTGTAAAAATTTTTTTTTTTATCAAGGAAAGAAAAATCGTCTCTTAAAAGTTACGATAGACCCCACAGGGTATATACTTTTTTACTAAATTTTTTAAATGAATTTTAAAAATATTTTCAGCAGTAAATAAATTTTTGGTAATTTATAACACAGTCATCCTATACAAAAATTTCAAATATGAAGAAAAATAATTTCATCACATCATTTGTCCTCTGAAACATTATGTTCTGATGCTTCGAAAATGAGTCATACTATTTCTCATTTTCGAAGCGAATTCCGATGAATAAAAACTTCGCAATAGAGAAAATAAAAAAACATTAACTTTTCCAGGAGTTATTAGGAATATGCAGATGATACCTTAGTAAAATGTTGAAACTTTGTTATATATTTCAAAAAAAAAAAAAAAATGTATATATTTATGCTCATTTTATTAAAAAAGGAAAAAAAAAAACCCCAAGAAACCCACTATAATTCAATTAATAGAGTCGAATACATAATTATATGAATTGAATAATAATGTAATTCCATACCTTATCCAATTTTAACAAGATTTCAAACAAAATCAAACTATGTGCTCTGAACAATAATATTTGTCAGGTTTCACTTTAGAACCGTTGAATTATTTCTTTATTTATTTAAGTTCATGAAATTCTTTCAATAATACGAAATGAAAATGAATAAGAAAAGAAATGAAATTTCTTTTCTTATTCATTTTCTTATATTATCATTCCAAATCTTGAACAAATACTGTTAAATCGTTGAGAAATTATTGGTCATTTGAAAAGCAGAATCCGAAACCTCGGACAAAGAATGGAGGGAGAAAAAATATGTTTTTTTTTTTAAATATAATTGACAATCTATACTAAATAAAATAGTACATAAAATGTAGTCAACGCTTAAAAAGTTTCGAATTTATCGGTATCTGGTTCGATGGTCATTTCACTGGCGTTCGGGAGAAGTTAGACTGACGTACAGTTTTTAAATTCTATAAAATCTTCAACTTTTGCAAAAATCGGTAAGTTCTCTGCACACACGTTTTTAATTAAAAGTAGATATAATTATCTCTAAATGATGTTAATTCAGCTCGAAACTCGGTATTTTCGTGGGAAAAAGATTTTGTGTGTGATGCTTCAACAAAATCTTCATTTGAAGATCACTGCAGGAAATAATCATTTGGATGTTTTCGCGTTCTGAATTGACTCGGAAGTGAAAAAATTCTCAATTGAGAGAAATACTGAGAGAAAAAAAACTCGTTTTCTTTCATTGTGTTTTTTTTTTTTTTTCTTTATGAACAACACTTTGTTAATGCGAATGATGAAAACTGAGAAAAATAGATGATCTTGTTTTCTCTTCTTTTTTTTGTGTGTGTGTGTGGGGGGGGGGGGGTATTCTTGAGGCAAAAAATGCAAAACAATATATTCCTATCCTTACCGCTCTAAAAAAAATGTGGACTTACCTTAACCCGGGGGTAATGCCCCCAAGTAGCATCAACTCATCGGATTTTGCTCGGCCGATCAACAAACTCCTCGTAAACTGATCCTGTAACGCAAGATGACATCGTTCCGATCAGTATCCGAGCACGGTTTTCGATGAGCTACTTTTCATCGGAAATCGATATCCTTCTGATCAACTTTCCCGATGAAAATAAGATGAGCTATATTCCATCGGAAAACGATATCCTTCCGATCAAGTTTCCCGATGAAATTCCTCGGCACGGGACTGTTCTGCTCGTAAATTGCTCCAAATCTCATCGTATTCTCATCGGATTTTGCTGCTCGGATTCTGCTCGGCCGATGAGACATGGTGGATCATCGGCCGATGAGAATTTCATCGGGTTTCGATGAATGGCCGATCATCGGCCGATGAGATGATGCTGCTAGGGCCTCTTCTTTAAGCTCTTTAAAATTCGCCTCTGAAAAAGCATTTTTTTCCCCATTTGAAACTGAAAAATAGTCTTTTTATTTTCTTGAACAGTAAAATAAAATAAATTGTGAATTCTAATATTATACGATAGTGAAAAAAAAAAGTGAAAGATCCAGACATGAATGACCCGTATTCGCTGATATATATTATAAACGATCACATTGGAACACTCAAAAACTACATTATGTAAATGTAAAGATAATTGGTCTTATTATCTTTATATTTATGTTAGTTCTAATTTTTGAAAAAAAGAGCCAACAAAGGCTGAATTAAAAATATGAGAGAAGAAATGTGTATTATACACATCTTTGTACGAATAGTTTTCACAATACTGCCTGAATTTCTTCCTGTCTTACTTTTCAATTTAAATTTTATTGGCTTCTCTGAGTGCTGTAATCAAGAAATAATTTTATTTCATAATTTTTAATACGAACCAAGCTGAAGAAGCATTCTTTCGATTGAAAAAAACAAAACTTTAAAAAAATATTTTATTAGTTTTCTGATGAGTAAAGCGGAAAACGTCTGTGCCCCCCCCCCCCCTTTTTAGAAGGTGCCGTGTAGGTCGGGCAACCCCTCAAGGTGCGGTACCCTATGTATGAGCGCTGTCCCTGACTAAAACATTTTACATTAAAAATGCGAGGGAAATTGAAGTAAAAATAATATATGGTCGCTGAATAAAACAGGGCTGGAGCACCCGAACGTCTTTTTGGGGACGGGGAAATTATCCTCTCTGGCAAAAATGCCGACTTGCAAAAATTAATGGGGGGGGGGGGGGGGGGGGTCCGTCTCCGAAGGTCTATAGGAGCATGGATTCAACCCCAATCAGGTGGGGGAGTCTGGAAATTTTTTAGACATTTGCTCATCGTTTGGTACATTATATACAAAATCTTAATCTTTATATCTAGGTTCTAAATAGGCCGAACACAAAAATTTCAATTGTCATTGACACGCCTAAATAGCAAAAAAAAAAAAAAAAACTCATTTTCAAATAAAGCATTAGCCGCTCCCTTTAAAAAAAGAGCCACCCGCACAAATTTTATTGAGAAGGGGAAGGGGGGGGGGGGGAGCAAATTTTGGCGAATGATTAAAACGGGGTATATGCCCACTAACGTGCATGAAATTGACGTTCGCACAATTGAAAGTTGCAATGTTGCAATTATGTCTCTGAATTTGCAGAATAAGGATATTTTTTTAAAGGTCAGGGCAGAGGCGGATCAAGTGAAGTGGAGGCCCCAAGCGGTAAAAGTTTTGGGGGCCCCCCTCCACCTCACTCTAAAAAAGGGGGAGAACCCCCTCCCCCCCCCCCAAAAAAAACCCGATGCAGTTTACCAATATTTTTTATTTGCATACCAAGGCCGTAGCCAGGATTTTTTTTCGGGGGGGGGGGGGGTTCGAAGTGAAGAAAGTTTGTTTGAAAAAAAATAATAAACAAGAGGTTACAAGCCTTATGACGCAATGGGAGCATAGGCTGCTTGTACGGAGGGGGGGGGGGGCAAGGGGACAGCTGCTCCCCTTCACTTCCGAAAGTAAAGGGGCCCTGTCCCTCACTTTTTAGAGCGAAAAATTAACGGTCGGTTATTTACTGGGTGGATTGATTTATTTCATGAAAATTAAAAACTGAAAATACCACAAATTTTTTTTTTCTCATCTTATTTCACAAGAAAGGAACTTTGAATTGCAAAGGGGATATCTACAGTAAAATCCATCCTGCTTTTGAGACTGTATTAAAGTTTTTGAGGTCATTTGTTAAAATCCAATAATATAACCAAATTTTACAAAAAACAGCTTTAGGGTGCCGCCCTAAGCTCTCCTCACAAACTTCTTTTGATCAACACGTTAATCAATGGGCTGTTGGGGAGAAGGAAAGGAGTCTTTCTCCTCTCCTGCATTATTTTTCAAATAAAGATATCAGACAGTGGCGTATATAGGTTCTTATTTCGGAGGGGGCCCATATAATCAAGTTTAGCCCCCCTTAACTTTCTTTTTTTTTTTTCGCTATTACTGTAAGACAGGTAGAAATTTTCAAATTGAATTAAAATATTAACTTTTGGAAAAGATAGAAAATTAAAGTTTTAGATTCCCTCCAAAACTTTTCTTAAAATTGAAATTATTTATGCTACCTTTAATGACGTTGGAGGATCAAGACTCCCCTGGAAAACTTATGGAAACTTAAATTCTAAAAACCAATTTCAGGCTATCTTTAGTGACGTTAAAGGAATAGAGAAGACTCGGGGCATCTCTCCTGAAATATTTTAACATGGAAGCACAACTCAGGATATATTTCTTCATGATAGAATAAAAGAAAAGAAGATGAGTTTTTTTTTTTTTTTTTTGAACTGAAGTCTCATTTAAGTTATCTTTGGGAAGTAAAAGTTCAAAGACCCTCCCCTGAAAGATTTTCGATACATAGATGCGCAATTTCGCGTTCTCTTTGGAGACGCTAAGAGACAAAAAATGGTTAGGGATCTCCCTCCGAAAATTTTCAAAATTGAAACCTTAAGCCATCTTTACTTTAGACCATCTTTGGTAGTAACGTTAGCAAGGACTTTCTCCCGAAATGTTTCAAAATTAATGTTTTAAAAACATTTTTATTTAGGTTATCTTTAATACCGTCAAGAGAAGAGGCAGGATTCGAGCGCTGTGCCCCGAAATTTTGCGGCATTGAAGCTTCAAGAATGCAATTTTAAGCTCTATTTTTGAAACTGAAGGTTTATAATTTTACTTTTAGCAGAGGTGCCCATTACCCCCAGGAGCAAAAACTTATCATCCAAGAGTTCCACGAAGATCCCTCTTAAAACGAGAGCCACACGTGAAAAAAAAAAGAAAAAAAGAAAACAAAAACTTTAAACAGCTCCCCTTAAAAATAATTCAAAAACGCCGCTTACGCCATGATTCTTGATAGGAACAACTGCTTTTAGGCTTTAACAACATTTAGGATAATAAAAGGATTTAGGGACTCGTCTGGAAATTTTTGGGGATAGAAACTGTAATTCAGGAACTCTCTCTCTTTTCTAAAAACACATTTTAGAGCTAAAGCCTATAGAAAAGTAAGGGGGATATCAACTACCGTTAACTGTTTGAATTTTAAATCTCTAAAAGGCCATTTGAGGCAATGTTTGACCAAGGTATTGAAGAAGAAGGTGGAAAAGAACTCTCTTCCGAAAATTTTTGGGCATTGAAGTCTTGAAACTGCAATTAAATTACACGTTGTAAAAGCGAAATTTTAAGATATCATTGGACTCTTTAAGGGGGGTCATGAGCCTTCTTTGAATTCATGCTTGGCGGATATACGCGCGACTTCCTACCCTAAACCCGCACTGAGAAGGCACTCTATTCTTTAATTTCACCACTGGTATAGAGATTGAAAATTACTGCTCCTTCTAGCTCGGCCGACTTGGACTTCTACCTGTTTTCGATTTTTTGTTTTGTTCAGCTGAAAGTTTGGAAATTATTTGTGCAAAAACAAAAACCGAAAATGATTACACTTTATTTTAAATTTCTTGCCGGGGAGGAATGATTACACTTTATTTTAAATTTATTGAGTGTAGCATTATTTTAAAGACTCTTATTTCCTGACTGACTAGAAAAAAAGCGGGAATGAGAAGAAAGAGAGAAACGCAATTTGCTGACTAATAATCTACATATGCTAAATATTTTTTTCATTGAAAGATTTCTATTCAAAATGAGTAGGATTTTTTTCTGTGCGTTTTCTAATTGAAATATCTTCATTTTCCCAAGACACATTCTTTTTTCTCTTGAGTAAAGCGCAAGGGCTCCCTGACCCTCTTGGGTTTCACCACCGCCAGCTAACGAATTATTATTAGCAACAATTATTTACAGTGAACTCTCACTTATACGCCGCCTCATTTATGTGCCTTTTTCACTTATACGACGATTTTGAATAGTCCTAACACATTCCATAGCAAAATAATGATAGTATCGTTCGTTTATGCGTCTCTCTAAAAATAAATATTTCACTTATGCGCCGAAGTTTCCCTAAAATGTGTGAAAATGTATTTATTTTCTTTAAAAAATAAGCATTTTTCTTTACTTTCCTCTTTAATCTTTCGCCTTTATTGCTCACGGAAGGCATTTTTTTTCGCATGAACTAGAGTTCGGAGAGGGACAATTATCTATTATGCATCGTTTTAAAGGGAGCAGTTTGTAATTAGGTATGCTACAACTTGTTTTCTCTTAACATTATAGTTACGTTACACAGTAATTGCAAAACTAAACTGTAGTAATATGTCCCTTTTCTATAGAAACATTCTTTTTCACTCTCTCATTGGAACCTCTATGTTGAGTTTTAGTCCTTTAAATAGGCTTGTTCACTGAAACGTCTCTCTCACTTATGCGCCTTTTTCTGTTGGTCCCTAGGGCAGGCGCATAAGTGAGAGTTTACTGTATTTATTTATGTATTTCAAGCTAAAAGTATGTAAATAATTTTAGAGTAAACTAAAACCGAATAATAATAACCTACCTTTATTTAAAAAAAAAATCCGATTTTTTTTGGGGGGGGGGAGAGGTATAGGAGGGAAAGACCCTCTGGGGCCTACCCTTATATACACGTTTGAAAACAAGAGAGTGGGCTTTTTTCTTAAGGTTTTTTTTTTTTTTTTTTTTGAGCAAACACGAACCGAACACCTACTTTTGAAAAAATCTTTCTCGATTTCGGGGGGAAGGGCCGGGCCCCCTCGCCCCCCCTTTAAATACGCCCTCGATATCAGAATTTATGACGACATCATGTTTGAAAAATTGAAGAAAAAATAATTAAAGAATTTCAAAGTTTTGTTCTTTTTTTTTTTTAAAGTTTAATCCACGAAAAACTCCTTTAGCGAAATGGTGAGCAGAACTGTTCAAGTTTATTCAAATGATTTTTTTTTTATTATTCTAATTTTTCTTTGGATCATCAAAAACCTCAGACCCGTCACAAGTTTGAGAGGGAGCGGGGGCTCTGACCATCAAACCTTGAAATCTTCTTTTTTTTTTTTTTTTTAGTTGAATACTTTTTAAAAATTTTCGAGGTTTGAAAATTTCGGGGGGGGGGGGGGGGGTTCCTGACCCCCTGACCCCCCCCCCCCGCTGGCTACGGTCTTGTTACATACCTCATATAAATTTTCGTCTAGATTTAATTGCAGCAAAATCACTAATTATGTTTTCCGTGTCGACGCGGTTCAATAGTTTCTGTTCAATATACAGTATGGCTAAGTTGTTAATCCTCTCTTCTCCCATTTTACTTTACTACGTAAATAATTTTTTACTCTTTTTAAAACAGAAAACGATCTTTCATCTGATGCATTTGACATAGGTATTGTCAAAAATATTTTCAAAAGTGTGTGTCTCCATGTTCGGAAATGTGCAAGACTCTAGCAGCTTGATAAATATTATGACACGAGAGACTTAAATTGTCTGAATTTTCAGAAGTTCTTGGCTCATTCCACTTCAAATCACCTAAATTTTAATAGTCGGCCGTGCCGTCAGCTACAGCTACAGGTTGCAGTTATATCTAAAACCAGTGCATTTGAATTTTAGATTCTAGGAGAATTTCGGAGCTCCATGGCGCAACGGGTCGACGGGGCCCCACGCGGTCGCTTAGTCCGCGTACCGTTAGACCCGCCCCTGGGTTCAGGGGACCTCTGTAACCAAACATTGGGGCGCACCGATAAGGCTAGGTCGTAATATTCCCACGAGGGAACTTATTTCATCACATTGAAGATTTAATTAGCAATTCACAAAATTTTAAATTTTTTTAAAACTTTTGGATTCAATTATCTAATGATTTTTAATATTTGTTTACAAATTTGATGAATTTATTATTTAATGTTCTCTTTAATATAGTTATTTTTTGGTTTTTAATTTTTTTTCCACTTGTGTTTTATGATGTCAAACCCCTTTGAATGAGGACCATGGCCATGAACAACATACACACAAGCAACGTTTTAACAAATCGAGCGTTTGCTTAAAAAAAAAAAAAAAAGCATCCCAGACATCTTTGTTTCCGGAAAGAGAAAAATGCACAGGTGGCATCTGAAATTTCGGGGAATACCCTTGGAAAGGTTGCTACAAAATGTTTCTTTGGCGAGATTTCAATGAAAACGAGGTGTGCTATTAAAAAAAAGTGCTACATAAGTCCATTCATTCGTTCCGAATTAAGCTGATGCATGAGCTCAAAATATAATTTATCGATTTGCAACATGACAGGGTAGGATTAAAAATCTTGAAACACTTGAAACTAGACTGGGGGCAATGATTCTACGTTAAGCATTCATAAACTCGCCTGGGAAAGATCATTTTTTACCCGCATTTAAAACTGAAAGAATATCTTTTATTTATTTATTTTTTGAAAATAAAATCAAACAAATTTTGGATTCTAATTTTATGCAAAGAGTTCTTTCCCATTTGCATGTGTTGTTCTTTTAAAAAAATTATCAGCATTTTTAAAATTTGGAAAAAAAAAAACTTATTTCAAAAACTTTATTTTTCACTTTTAAAGCGCTACATTGCCATTTCTGGGTACACTGCTTATCAACTGTTTTGCGTTCGCGTGTTCTGCTGTCAGCGAGATTACATCGTTTTAAAACGTGTCGTGCATCGTGCAGTATTTTTATGAAAGCTTATCTCGTCTGAACTGTCAAAATAATATAAATGCCGCCTAAGAAAGGTAATTTTTTTTATAATTCTTCCACTTCTTTCATAATTCTTTTGAAATTGCCTGTTATGAACTTAAACACAAACTTACTGGACGAACTGCAATGCAAAGTTTTCAAAATGAGCCGAATTCAAAAACTATCAACAGTTCAAGTTCTTCAGAAACAATGAAATGCAACGTTTTCGATGACTAAATTAAGATGGTAACTTTTTGATCTCAGATTTGCATATTAGTTTTTTCTGCTTTTTTGCTTGTCATTTCATTTCTTTCGCGTAGCAAATTGCAATCTAATACATTTTATGAAACAGGAAACATTTGTGTTGTTTTATGAAATGGATTATTTTTTGGATTTAAAAATAACTATAGTTCATAGAATAAAGCTATGAATATTTAAAAAAATATATATAACTTCGTTAGAACCATGATTTTACCTTGACCGTTCCATGTGACCATGTCCCCCTTCCAGCGGCGTAGCAAGAAAGTCTTCAAGGAGGGTGTCCAACTTTAAATTACCCAACTTTGATACTTGGAAATGTAAACAGAAGCATCCATTATTTGTTTTCAGTTTTATATAGACAATCATAAATACATGAAATTGATTCGATGATGAAAAAAAAGTATGTTTAATAGAAGGAATAACTTCAGTTTTCATTGTTTGAGTTTAGTTTTGAGCTTCAAGGGGGGGGGGGGGGAGGGAGTCCAGACCCTGGGACCAATCCTTTTCTTACACCACTACTCCCTTCCAATATCATTTTCTGTTGGTTCTCTAAAACTGATTCTATGTTGCCGTCTTCCAGAAATTTCATTTAATATGTTCTTTTGCAAACAGATCACAATAATTTTTCAGCCTCAAGATTAGCATTTTTTTTTCTTTCAAGATAATTTTTATTTGTCAATTAAAGCTTTCCTTCACTTTGTTTTATCTTGATTGTCCCTATGAAAGAGGTTTCTTCTTATTCCATTTTTGGATCTGATAATTAGGAACCAAAGCTGCTAACTCTTACTCTTGAAAATCTACCAGAAGCCAATGATCCATGCACCATCTCATTACCTTAAGAATTCCTTCCATATTGAATTTACAATCCACTTTCGCTGATAGTGATGAAAAGTGAATGAAAAGAAATAAGGGACAATGTCTCCCACTGATCAATGTATTCAAAGATAAAAATGCTTGAATCAAAGCATAAAACGTTTTTTATTTGCAATTAAAATACTGCCCCAAATTTGCAAAAATAGTATGGCATGAGCTATGAATGAAATTGAATCCGAACACAAAAGAAAGAAATAAATATTGCATATTCTCCCCTTTAGTTCATTGGGTGAATGTCAGGTTTTATACTATTATGCTTAAATTTTTGACCCAGCACGATTTTCTGTTTTCCCTCTTGGTACATGTTTTGTTACTAGTTCAACTAGGCTTAAAACTGAGGTTCCACTGTATATATGTTTGGAAACACATATCAAAGTATGACAAGAAGTTTTGGTTTTATTCCAATTAGATATTAAACGAATAGTAGACATAGTGAACAATAACTTGAATTAAAGCAAAAAAACTGAGCTTTTAATTTATTGTAACTTTCTCTTTCTTGACACTAATTTCTTTTATCATTGTGATATTTCATATTTGAGACTCGTAGATTTTAGTTTTTTGCATTTAAAAACAAATGTAGAGGATCAGGAGGAGTATGCCAACAGCTCAATTTTTCCAGATTTAAAAAAATGAACATTGAAAAATATACTATTGGCCCCTGCTTTGATCGTATTAGTGGATAAACGAATGCTAAAATCAAGTGGATAAACTCTGCTTATACGAATGAACTAGGGATGGACCGGATAGTGATTTTGCCGGATATCGGATATCCGGTGGCTCATCACAAGCCAGATTTAATTGCAATGCCGGCTATCCACAGGATATCCGGCATTGCAATTACATTGCTTGTTTGCTTATTTTTTTGTAATGCAGCTTCAAAACAATAAATCAAAGTTGTTTCTCGCATCATTTCTTTAAGAACATGTTAAATACATTTAAATTAATTTTTTAAGCCTCTATTTTATTCTACAGGAGTAGCGCTACATATGAAATGAAACACTAGCATATTGTGATTTCTTTCTAAATTATGTATTTTTATCAAAAGATACAAAACTTTAAAAGATAGAATTAAATATTTCTTAGATGCAAATGTTATATTTATGGGTTCTTCCAGTCAAAGTGGTACAAATCATGTCTGAAATTGTCGAGTTAAGTTTATCAAATGAAGTAATTTTCCCCAACTAATCGTTGTTTTAAAAATTATTCTCCGTTTATTTGTGCATAATAAAGTGTAAATGGCTTGTATATGAGTCATTCATTAAGGGTTTTGAATAGTTTGACCACTTTTGTGTAACAAAGGAGACAAATGAGGTTTGAAAAATATATTTCTACTCGTAAAGAAAAGTTAATTACAGAACAAGTATAAAATGGACTGAACATCTTAAAACTAATTCTGTCTGCAATTTGAAGAAATTTTTTTTGCACCAATAATGCGACTGTAACAGAGTGGACATCCCACAGTGCAAATTAACTATCATCAGCAAAGAATTTTAGGCGTATCTTAGTTGCTGACTATATAATTCAATGTATCAAAGTAATCACAGTAGATACATTACTTGTACTTCTTTAAAAAAACATCAGATTAAATGCAATTGCTTATTTTATTTCTGAAAGGCTTGCAACAGAGTGGACAGTTTGGAACATAAAAAATCTAGGAACAAAGATAAATAAGTGTTTTTCCAAGATTTTTTTGTTTACATACATAAAAATCAGTAGAAAGGGTGTCAGAAGCATTTTTTGTGTGGTGCATTGTAAATGATTTTGTTGTTGCATTTCAGCTTAATCTTAAATTGCATCATTTTTTCCTTCTTTTGCCAAAGATTTTTTTTTTTGAGTCCTTTATAAATGGCTTATGCCTTAATAAATAATACTTGGTTACACACAATGAGATGGAGAACAAATAAAAAAATACAATTAATTGGTGGTAAATATTAAAATTAATTACCAAATTTCTGAAGTATGGGAACTGATTTGTACCATTTTCACTGAAATGATCGATATATTACTGTTATTATTAAAAATTATTCTAAACATGTTCACTTTAAAATATAAATTAATAAACTTATATCTAAATAATTAACTTAAAGTTTTACTTAAACTCCAAAAAACAAAATACACTCTTTCTAAAGATACAAATTAACATCTTAAGTACAGTCAAGTCTCAATAGCTCATAGTCCCAATGGACCGGCTAAAAGCTTAGAGTAATCAATAGTTCGAGTTACAAGCAGTTCCTACCGTCTTTTCAAGAATTTGGGACCAAATGAAAACTTTGAAACAAAGGTATATTTGGGTTTATAAAGCTTCGAGTTATCGAGACACGATTGAATGTTATTGAGGGTCATGCTCAACATGTTCTCGAGGAGTTACGGAGCGGCGTGAAAGACGTGAACAGATTCTAATAGCAGAGAAATATCTTTTCTGAAAGGAAAGGATTACAAAAAGAAAGAACGAAACAAAGTGCAAGATTCAAAATTTCTTTACACACATACAAACTCTTTCAAAAAAAAAAAAAAAAGCATGGCTAAGTTGCAACAATTCATGGGGACAGATGTTTACATTATTTAGAAGAACACTTTCGCCAATGTTAGATAGGTTATTGTATGTTATTTTAAATTATAATAAAGCAATAATAGTGGCAAAGTAAAAAATATCTAATTGCAACATCATTGGGTGTTAATAGATTGCAATTTTTGTTGGAAGTACAAAAACTAAAAATAAATAAAAGAATTCAATAAATAAAATAATTTGAGAATTTATATTAAAAGCTACTGCGATTAATTTTCATGAACTAACGATATGATCGTAAGTTTTTTTCAACCTTTAGTCGCACATTAATCCTTGAAGGTTTGTAGCTTTTTTTTCTAAATATTTTAACTAAAATATTTTTGAAAACCTGAAGACAATCATACTTTATCTGGAAATTGTGAAAAATCAAGTATGTAGAATGCTTCCATGTCCAGTACAAAGTCGAAGGAATAACATATAATTTTTGTTTTAGAAGCAAAAATAAATTTGTAAAAAGGAAAGATGAAAAGTAATTACATCATCTAAAAGGCTTATCAAACAATGAAATTTTTAACTGGGATTTTTATAAAAAAGAAAATATTCAATTAGGTCCTCACATCGTACCGGATAACCCTCACATCAATTCCGGATATTTCTCACATCAATACTGGATACTTTGCCGGATATCCTGCAAAAATCTTCCGGATATCCGTATCCAGGGTGGTAAGCCGGATCGGATATCCGGAAGTACCGGATACTTAAAATATCAGCCGGGTAGGCCGGATACCGGATAGTTACCGGATATCCGGTCCATCCCTAATTTAAATCAATTGATTTAAAAAAAAAAATCATCCATTTAAATCACTTTTTATTTTAATCCTTATAAAATTCTCTTGGACAATCCCCCAATTTCATTATTTTTGCCATTTTCTTTTAGAGCTTTGATTTCTATCCAATAAATGAAAAAGTAATCCTACTCATCCCCCCTCCACGGTGAAAGGTTGCAATCCAAATAATATGTATGCACAAATAAAGCTATTTGTTTTGTCTAATATGTGAAATAAAGAAAATACATGCAGCTGCAGGGCAGGTGTCGCAAAAAGTGAATTGAAGGGGGTGGGACATGATAGGATGTACTTTACACTATAAGAAACAAAATGTATTTTAAGTTTGACTTGTTGGATTTTAGGTAATAAACTATTGTCAGGTACCTATTTGTAGTAGAATAAAATAGTAAATGACACCTAAAATTTTGAAAAATGTTCCTAAAATTTACTATAAAATTTTTAAAAAGCTACTGCGAGCACTTAAAATTTTAGTCAACGCGAGACAATACAAAAAATATCATCAGCTGGTTATTTCCCATCTCAACACTTTAACAGTTGTTGAATTTCTTAATTTCTTTCTCTTTTTTTATTTTCATTGTAGTTGAAAAAGTCATGTTTAATTTAAAAAAAAATTGCACATAAATTTTCCATTGTACTTCTCAGTTTATTAAAATTTCATGTAATGTTGCTTTCTGTTTTTGTTTTCTTTAATTTTTTTTGTCTAGTGTTAAATAATTTTGATGATATTAAAAGTGGTTAGAATCATATTTATTTGCATTGAATTCGGTTTTACATCATAGTTTTTTGGTGAAGCTTTACTCAAAGGTGTTTATGTATTTTTAAAACTTAAAGGTAAGTCGTTCATAAATGTAAATTAAATAATAACTGAAGTTTCTAATTTTTTTTTAAATAAAAAAATTCTGATTTAAATAAAAAAAATCCGATTTTTTTATTTAAAAAAAAATCATTGATTTTTTTTACACCCTGGTATGTAATATGTATTTCAGTTTGAACATTTATTAGTTTGTGATAAATGATTTATTTTAATTATAATATTTCCATACTTGTCTAATGTCTAATTTAAAATTGTCTGTAAAAAATTGCATTGATATGTATTGAATTTCTTTCATTTTTGTTACTGTATTTGCTACTTTTATGTTTAAGTTGTTTTTTAATTGAAAACTTTTATTTTTAGTCTTCCACAGGATATAGGGTGGATCGACCAGTGAATGAACACTTTCTCAGAATTTCATTTTCAAAAATTCATAGCATTATAAAAAATTGTCGCAATTGCCACATGACAGTAAAAACGCTTTAAATGATGTGCAATTATTTGTAAAAGATTGTCAAATTCTGCTTCAGGATTTTTTACGGGGTTGAAGTGGAAAAAACGACATGACCCAGTAAATGAACATCCTAAAAAAAAGACAAACCGAGCATTTTCAAGCAGTTTCCTTTTTAGAAATGTGTAGAGAGAAGTTACTACTGCCAGTTCATCTTAGAAAAATGTTTTTAAAATTTATTTTTTCTAAAAAATGACGTGGTGTTCATTTACTGAAAGTGTTCATTCACTAGTCAGTCTACCCTACCTGCGTGTGCAAATATAAAAGATTATCTCAACTTAAAGTCCAAGCAAAGTTCCCACATTGATTCCGGCATTTCAATACTCTTTCTGATCTTAAAACTACAAACAGTTGAAATTGAAATCTATATCCAAAATATCATCTCATTGTTCATTAGGGTATGTCATAAAAATAAAAGTTTTTTTTTTCGACTTGGTACACGCACTTTCCTATGTATTCACTCATTTTGAGTTGATTGGTACAAAAAAAAGTTTTTGGAAAAAAATTTTAGCTACCGGGAAAACGCAATTTACATAAGTGTTTTTTCAAAAAATTCACTATTTTCAGGTTGAAAACGCAATATAGCTGCGGGAGTTTTTTAAAAGATTGTTCTGCTAACTTAAATGCATGTTTTGAACTCTAATGAACATACTTTCCTTATAAAAAATGCAGTTAAATATACATTTCGTCTCTTTTTGTTTTTAAAAAGAGCAGAAACTATCGGTAATCGTTCCTACTGAAACGGGTTACGCTTTTGGTCAATCGACACCGCTGTCTTCGTTAGGCAGTCAGTTGTTCAGGGGAAAATGCCACATACATCTGGGGAAGTGACCCCCATTTTGCTTATTAACGCCCCCCCCCCCCCCCCCCAAGATAACTTTTGACCAGCAGACGCGTTTTCACTAAAATGTCTTTCATCCTGCGTAAGATTTTTATATTAGTTGCGCTTTCCGACAAAAGGCAAATTGAGATTCTCTTTTTTGTTTTATTAAAGGATGGATTGATTTCCACTAAAAACCTGGAAAGCAAAAGGCACTAATAATTTTAAACATCGAAGAAGTCGGACTTACAGTTCGACTCTCCCGAAAGCTAGTGCCGTCGTGTAATATTATGACTCGAGGAAATACCCTGGAATTTTTGTAGTATAGCTGTACGAAGTAAACGAAACTACCTTGATATTAGTAGAGCGGCCGTTACTTCAGTCAGGTTTGCTGTGTCATCCACCACGGCATTTGCTATCATATATAGCCTTTTGGGTAATCTTGTGAAAGCAGGCCATCTCGATGAATATAAAAAACATCTCATGTGCGATAGCAAAAAGGTGTTTCATGCTAAAGAGCATGTTATCGAGCACCCAAGCGCAGAGGAGAGTTTCAATATCGCAAGAAGTAACTTTACTGCAATTTTTGTGGAAAGCAGGAAGCACAACACTCTCACTCTTAGTCACGATGAGAACACTGGTAGCTTTCGGAAAAGCATCATCAAAGAAAGACCGTAACAGAAGAGCGTGGAGATCGCTACCTCACTCACTATACACCAGAAGAAGAAGACAGCAAAGGAAAAACTGGCTGAGCAACGTGAAATAGGATTATGTGAGTGGTTGAAGGACATAGGTACAAACATTTGCCTTCAACTAATTGGCAGTGATACCTCCAATGAAATGTCTGGCTGGAAAGGAGGCATGCTACATTATATCGAAAAACTCCTCCATTACATACTTTTTAGATCTTTCTTTCTGCTGGCTTCACATCAACGAGCAGATATTAAGTCATATAGTCGCAAAACTTGACGGATCAGCTTCTCCATAAAAGGAATGGATTGGAACTGTAGGTAAACTCTTTTCCCAAGTTGAGTTTCTTGAGAAAAAAAACAAAGTTTAAGCCAATTCAATTTTTGGAGCCCCTTGTTAATATGGACGAAAATGTTGCTAGTCAGTCGATCAGTTCCGTGGAAGGCAGAAGCATTGAAGCTCACTGATGGCGGAACTATTTCCAGCCCTAATTGATACTATTTTGTCAAATG